>JBAMIG010000020.1:15996963-16008497 GCA_037177335.1 Kiunga ballochi
TATATATATACACAATAGTTAAGGAAGCAATTAAATGCTTTATAAAAGAAAAAAAAAACATTTACCTGAGCTGAGACTTTCTGTGATGCAGGTGTCTACAACCTAAGAGGATTCCCTTAAAGCAAAAAAGTAAACAAAAGAAAGTAAGCAAAACCCATTTCAAACCCAAATCAGAAAAAAAAAAAAACAGGGAAGAAGCCACCACCTGGACACCAAGCCATCGCCGAGTCTTGGATGGGGAGGATCATTTTTAGAACAGAATCAGAACACTGTTGAATGAGTCAGATGAAGATAGTAAAACAGCAGAGCGGCCTCCTGAGTAGTCTGTCCAATGAAGCGCCTCGATTTCCACTTCCTGTTGTTTGGAGAACGGGGTCTGCTCAGTGCCTGCCACAATAACCAGTATATCATGAGCTTTTAAGCTCCTGCTCCATACCAACAACACCCTGGACGTACCACTGAAATCAATTACAACCGTTGGCAATACTAGAGGGACAGTGAAGTGAATTAATGCCCCGCGACTCAGCTTACCTGTCACCAGCCTGAAACTTACCTGAAGGATGTCAGGAAATAACATAGCCCAGCTAGCAGCCAGCAATCAATGCATGCAGTACGTAAACCCTGCTCACCTTTATAAGGTGGTTGTATAGGTATAAGGTGCAGCAATTGACTGCTGGGAGGGGGAAGTCTGAAACCAGCCAAAAAGCTTGAGCTCGCTACATTAAATCTGCTTTGTCTATTTTTTCATATTATTTGATGTATTCTTGCACTGCATGCATATCAGATTTATACTCAAGAAAACCAACAGATGTTAAAGATAAAATATTAATTGTGTTTGGATGGATAGAAATGTGTAGGTGAGTAAAACGTGTGAGTAAAGGCTTGTAGCAAGTTATTAGACATGAACTGGGTTAATTTTAGGTCTGTCCCTCAGAACATTGGGTTCATGCACCTAATGTGTCTGTTAATTTTTTTTTGTACAACATTTTGACTACAGTGATCCAGGAGCCCTGGCTCATCTTGAAATGATTAAAATAAACTGTACTACCATGCTTATTAGTTCTAGAAACATGTTATTTTATACTCTAAATAAGAGAAGTGCTTACATTGTAGCAGCTTTAATGTATAGAAATCACATTTCATTGTTCAATTTTCCTTTGAATTATGGATGACAAAAACCTCTTCAACATGCCACCACCTCTGCTTGTCCCTGTAGTAGTATCAGAATTACCTTTAAAAATACCCAAACGTAGTAAAAGTGACTTAACTTCTTTTCCCTTAATGTGCATCAACATCGTCTGTTATGAAATGAAAGCAGATTTTTAACTTTGCATCTCAACCTCCAGTTTTTCTGCTTCCATTCTGACCTAAGCTCAATCTCCAGACCAGCTTTGCTTGAGCAGGTTTTCACAGAAAAACAAGGAAGTTGCAGTCAGAGTTGAGTTTCCCTCCCAAGGCGAAGCTTATAAATAGCATTATTATCCAGAAAATTTCTTTCTCAAAGAATATGGCGCGCTGGTTGCCGTCAGCTATCTAAGGCAACAGCGGAAGAATGTTACGACCACCCTGATTCTACAAGATTTATGTTATTTCACGCAGAGCTTAACTTTCAGATAAAAAAATAAGCTTGTGAATAAACCAAATGGTAATTCAGATGGCTCCTGTCAGGAATATGGTCGTGTCTCTGTAGCCCTGGGTTTATTAAGTGTTTCTGTTCTTGATGCATAAATGAGGCACTGAGAACCTCTGGTCTCTTGTTTAGCAGGCTTTGCCTTGGGGCAAACAGACCCTTTTATCTTGTCACCCTAATGTATGTATGCATGTGTGTGTAAGGGAGAAAGAAAGAGAACAAGAGAGATAGCTGGTGAAGAGATAAGAGGATCAATAATAAGCCGTCAGGAGGTCTGCCAGTCCCAAAGAGAAAGGGAACAGGACACCCAGCGGAGAGTAGAGAGGGAGCAAAGTGAGAACAAGGAGGAAGTGAGTTAAGATTTAAAAGGCCAAAAGGTAGAGAAAAGATGGATGGACAGCCAAAAAGTACCAGAACATGCAGGCTGGAGATAAGAAGAGTAAACAGATATAGCAAATGATAAATTCCTTGATAGAGAGAAGCGTGAGAACCTGGAAGAAAGAATAATGAGGATGTACAAAATGAGAAAAGTTGCTGTGATGAATGTTGCAACATTTTGAGATGAGACAATAAAGCCAAAACTATACACACTTTTTAACTTTGCACTTGCATTGGCAACTTGTGGGTTCACATGCTAATGTGTGTAACATGCCTCTTAGCGAGAACAAACAGTACAAAACTCAGACTACATATTTATGAGGTGTAAACAAAATGATGAGTGGTGAGGAGTTTAGCATTAGTTTTGAGATGACAGCATTAAGAAATGAGAGTCGTTGGTGTATATGTGGCTCCTAAAAGGAAACATGTTTTTTTTTTTTTATCTTTCCATCAATTTCACTGATGCTGATCCTCTGATCTGACGTTTGGTTAAATGGTTCACTACGCTGCCCCCATGGTTACTTACTAATTACAGCATGTGGACATGTCATGGTAAATTCTGAATATGTGCAACATTAATGCCTCAAATAATTACAAAACATATGAGGCAGCCATGGTAATTACAACTGAAACTAATTACAATATTCTATACAATCAAGAAAAATAAAAACAAAAAAAATTAACCAGATCATTGATGTACAATAGTGTTTAGTTTTAAATATTTTAGTTTTTACCTAAACTAGATATTAATTACACATTGTTTAAAATAAAACTGTTAGCTTTGTGATATGCTTTACAATATTTACAATATCTTATCAACAATTTGACCAAAACTCAGTTTTGTTGCCCTTCATATTTTATTATGTTAAGATTTATAATAAATGTATTATTTGTTCTTTAACAGATCAAGAAATGTGTCTGTCACACAGTTCTATAACATTTCAAAACATCCTTGCAGCCTATTTTGTACTATTTACAACTGTTTATTTCAAGGTTACATGATTTCATCTATATGTCTCCTCTGGGCCAGTGAGATTCTGTAGCAATATCCTGATGGTAGTAAAATTAAAGTCAGATTTTACTTTACATTAAATTCATACAGAGTTGTAGCCATTTTTTAAGTGTAAAGTAACAGCAGGGTTGTATTGAAAAGTGATTAAACAGCAAAGGTTAACTGGTGTACAGCTTTCCATGAAACTCTGCATCATCCTGAAGCAAAGACATTGTATCTCAAACCAGAATAGACTGTTTGTCCATCAAAATTTAATTTGTCTTAATATGCATCATTGCAGCTTTGTTCCTTATATAAATGTCAACCTGTAATTGATTTTCTTCATGTTTGCCATGTACAACATCACTTAACTATCTACTTTTAATGGCTTAGTTCCCCACTGTATGTCACACTGAGCATTGAGCAAGACCCCGGGGAGATTTTCCTTTAACTCTGAGAAAGCTACCAACAAGCAGAGTGGCTTCTTACAGAAGCAATAGTAACATGCAAAGTAGATGCGTAACATTCTTGTTTATGCATAATTCAGTAAACATAAACATCAAATGAAAGAAGCAGAACTTCATCCCAGAAGAGCTGAAAGCTTCGACTCAACACCTATAATGAATATTTAAACTCTGATGACCTTACCCTCCATATGTCTGTAAATGATTCATTATTCCTCCTCCAACATTCCTATTTTTATACCCTTTGTCTTTAAAAAAAAAAGCTACTTTTAGCTCTTTGTAGCTTGCTCTTTCTTCTTCGATTGCTGGTTGCACGTGTTAAAACAAAGACAGAGAGGGGTGAGTGGTGAGACTGGCAGCTGCAGAGGAAAAGGCTTGGAGTGAAATTTAAAGGAAAAAGAACGACTAAGAAGGAATCATCTTATTATTGGTGATTTATATGTGAATATCATCAACTGTAATTATCCCTCTACAGTGTATTTCAGCCAGTGATGATTAAGCCTCCTAATGGGCTCTGGGAGTAGTATTTAATGTAGGAGGATAAAATGGGGAATAATACCCTATTATTATTAAATGCATTAAAAATGAGGAATTTTAGCTGTTTTATTATACTTGGGCCTGTAATCATCCAGGTTCCTTGATGGAAAAAAAGAGGCATAACAGAGTTTTTCACAATGGTAAAAAAGACAAAAAGAAAGAAAAAAGGATGAAAAATTTAATGAAATGTCTCAATTTTACTAAGGATTTATCCAGTTTGTAAGAGGGACATAAAATGAGCATTTTGTGTTTTAAGGCAGAATCTTCTGGTGCTATTTAGTATCACAATGTTGAAGGAGATAAAATATAATGACAGCACAGAAGTTTTAATGTACCGTCTGCTGATGTGAAATTGGATTTAAACTAGTTAGTAATTAACATCTACTGTAAATTAATTCTGCAAAACGAATCTAAATGAATGAAAAGTAAATGTAGATTTTTGCAGCTTAAAAACAAACGGACTCATAGCACTATAAATCAAGAAGTTGAACTTTTTTCTAACTCAGCTGAAGGAGCTGTGCTGTTTAACATTACACATTATTTTCGGATGAGGACTACCGGCTTCATTTCCAACAGAACATGCCTTTGCAGCCTGCATCACTCTCTGTCTGTCTCAAGGTTAGGACTCACAGGGAAGGCGAGGCATCAGGTTACACTAATGCATCATGGCGGCTGGAGGACACACATGCACACCTCGTCACACACTGTCTTACCCCATCTCTCTTTCCTTTGCACACACCCTCATTAGTTGATATCTTAGTGTTTCGCCAAAGCATTGCCATGGCCGTTTGTTTTTGCTTTCTTGCTACCTGAAAGCAGTCTGGTGTCTGCATCCAGGCAATCTTGCCTCCAAATATATATTCAAAACTGTCCAGAATTACAAAAAGACTTAGATGTGACTAATCACTGGAACAGCATTTTATTTCAAAGTGAAGACAAAGTAACAAGATATCCAACATTTAACTGTGACCAAGTGGTTTAATAGGGAAGGAGATGCTGTATTACAGATGTTTTGGGGATTTTGGGGACACATTTGCTTGTATGTTTGAGGTGGGGAATTCAGTTTCGAGAGCATTATAAAACAGTGTTTCAACAAAACCAAAGATTTAAGTTCAGTTGGCACTTTTTGCTATGATGAGACTTTTAGCACATACAGTAACACCTTAAGATCAATTTGACAGATGTTATATTCCTCCTAGCAGTAATGCATTCCTCATCTTCTTCTCCATTGTCTATCAGAATGTGTTGGGGATTACATTTACTCAGGTCATCCAAATTGCCTGAAGTGTGCTCTTGCTATATTACTTACACCCACTCCTTGAAAAGCAGAATGCTTAATTTCTTCCTGCATCTATCATCCTTCATTTTGGTTATCACTGTGCCCACAGAAGACATGTTGATTGGGCTAAACAAACAAAATGAAGAGGTCATGTTGGATTTATGACATTAAGCAGACTATTTGAGCATAATAATTATAAATTAAATATCTTTCTTCTACATTTAAAATTTAATTTTTTTCATTTTCAATGAGAGATTGAGCAGATTTCTGCCAGTAATCTGTTATACAAGATTAACAAAAAGACAGTCACCTTCCCTCTCACTGTCAGTAGATAAAAAAACAACAACCACTCAGCCTCACAGTGATATGAGCCCCGATGTACCGATTAAATTCACTTTCACGGGACCTAATGAGAAAGTGCAGGCTTAATTCTAACTGGAAGACCGACCATTGACCTCTAATATGGAGAAAAAAGCAGAGTGTAAAGGGTCTGCTCTCGCTTTGACACACATCCACAAACACACCCTTATGCACTCGCACTTTCTTCCTCCCGAGTGTCGTGAGAGGGCCTTATTGTGAGAGCCAGAGGAAATGCAGACACAGCAGAGGACAGGCCATCCATTGATCTGGGTATAGACTCTCTTCTTCTCAGCCTCTCCTCTCTTTTCTCTCTTGTTGCTGTCTCACACTGTCTCTGCTTCTCTCTCTCGCTCTCGCTTAACCCCATAGCTCTCTCTAATCTTTATGAAATCTCCACCCCACTCTCCTACATGTAGTTTTGTATCCCTATCATCTGCCACCCCCTCTTTCAGTGTATCATAGTCTTCTCTTCCCTGGCCGTTTCTGTTACATCTCCCTCTGCCTGCTTGTGTCTTGTAGCCGTGCTCTCTCCTGCTGTTGCGACTGCATCTCTGTTTATCATCTCCGTTTGCCAAAAAAAAAAATAAACAAAACAAACAAAACCTTATTCTGTTTCTATCCATTTCACTGTAACATCTTGTCCATCTCTCCGATAGCTCTCCTTTGTTTAAATATTAAAACAGATTTGCCTTCCATCTCTTTTTTTCTCCTATTATTTTTTTATGGAATAAAACAATGTTAAAAAGGAAAAGCTTGAGAAGGAAATGAAAAGGCATCGACAGAGGAAAGAACCAGGGAAGAAAAGAGGAGGTAGCATAAATAAAGCACAAAAAAAGGAAGTTGGGGATTAGGAGGGAGAGGCTGGAAACATAGACAAAAAGAGTTTAACGGAAGGAAGTAAATATAAGAAAAGTACTTTGAAAGAAACCAGTGACAGCTGGCTTGTTTGGTAAAACATGTTGTAGTGGGGTTGAACCAAACATGGTGCTGAAAACGAGGAGATGATGCAGAAAACACACACACACACACCAGCACTGGTGATTGTTATAGCAGCTTTTAAGTCCTAGTAATCTGTAAATCTCTTTGCTTCACCCTTTTTTTACTTTCCACTTTTCTCTTTTCACTATTCTCTTCTCTCATCCCTTCATCGTCTCCCTCCCTTCATTCTTTCCTGTATTCCCCTCACCCACCCAAACCCCTTCTTTCCTCCCTCTGTGCCCCTTCTCCCTTCCTGCCGGACAGGCTTTTATACGAGCCATGTGGACCTCCCTAATGACATGTGGACCAGCCTGTGTGTTTTTTTTTTTAAGGCGCTGACATGTGCTTGTGTGTTTGTGTGTCTCCATGTGTGTATTTGAAGTACTGACGCACTTGTGTGTGATAGAGGTGCTGACGTGTCTGATCGTGGCGTGGTTCTCCTCCTGAAGTTGTGCCGACAGCCTTTTTACCTTTGAAGAGACCAGCGAGGAGAAGTGGAGAGAGGAGGGGAAGAAGAGAGATGGGGAGAATAAAAAAAAAACAAGCAAGTGCAAGGACTGAAAGTTGAAATGAGGCAGCAGATGATAGAAAATATGAGGGATGAGGGAGATCTGCTGAGGTTGGGAGGCAAAAAGAATCAGTGGTGTAAAAATGAAAGGTTATAGGGTTGCACCTCATGTTATCTAATTGGCTTTTTGTCACCGAACTTTGATTAAAATGCACAGATTGAATTTTAAGGTAGCAAATATATTGTGTATAAATGGATTCAGGCAGTAAAATAATTTAATGGATAGGAGTTGAGAAGCAAAAGAAAGAAAAGAACGGAAGGGAAAGGCACCTTGGCAAATACAAGGTGCTTGAGAGATCATGTTTCAGGCTCTCAGGCGGTACTGAGATGAGAGGACGGCAACACAGACAGAGAGCAGGGAGGTATGGGGTCTTTGTCAAAGTGAAATGAGCCTTCTTGGGACATGACAAGTTTTAAAGAGCAGTGATTTGGACTTTAAGTGTTTCCTAAGGACTCTTCTTGAATAAAAAGGACCTGCCACCTGCACAGAGGTAAAGAGGCACTCCTCCAAAGGGGCTCATGCACCACTTTTTTTCAGCCACGTTCTGCTCATGGCCAAAAGTAGAACAATGACTTAAGTTTTAGAATATAAAGTACACCATAAAACAAAAGTAAACATAAATAAATAAAGAAAAGAATAGCATGAATTGGGGGATTTTTGTTTTGTTATCTTTAATTATTTATTCTGTGGATCACATAAGCACCAAAACTTTCTCTTCAGCTTGTTACAAATCAGCTATAAAATAAAGATGCCTTCATGTGAAGCAGTGGGTTTCTTGTCCACATGGTGGCTACAAACAAGCAAAAAACTACAAAAAACTACAGTAGTAAAAGATATACTTCCAGTAAAAAGTTTAGACATACTTACCCATTGAATCCAATGAGAAAGTGTGTCCAAAACTTTGACTTTGAAAAGAAACAATGTGTGGTGATTGGGATGGTGGAAATTAAGGCATTTCTACCTACAGTAGGTTGCAAACCCATTAAAAGGGTAAAGTTGTTCATTTTAAAACAAGAATCAAACCCTTTATATTCATATTCAAACTGGATTTACCACAAGCTTACCTCTAAAGTTTTTTTTCAATTTTGTTTATTTTTGTTTTACACACAACCATTATTGTGGAAAAAAACTATGTGAAGATGAGAAAACAACAAAGTGATGTAGAAATTTAACCCGCAGTGGTGTTAATGTCTTAATGTCCACAGAGGTTGATGATATCTGCTTTACTGTCTTTAAGATGTAATTTCTTATTGATTTTTCTTGCATGTTTTACAGTTTATAACATCTGGCTATATTGTGTTATGTGTACCATACAGGGTAGCATTAATGACAATCATTCTAATACTGCTAAATAGGTTGATGCTGCAAGTTACAGTGCAGTGTAGCATTATTGAAAGGGCAATAAAATTTGATAAAACTACAGAATAAATTTGCTTTATCTTTTGTGGCCTTGGTCTAGTATCTAATATGCACTTTGCCTTCATGCAACGGTATATTTCAAGGGACTTAGCACTTCTCTAATTTGAGCCTTAAAGAAAAGTTTTTTTTAATTTTGAGGAACATAGAGACTCTTTTATGTGCTTTAGCAATGTTTATAAGATGGAAGGAAATAAAATAAAATGTGACCAATTGTTCACAGTTGCAACTTCCTAGAAAGTAAAAAATATAAAACAGCAGAAGATGTGACAGCACCCACAACAACTTGACAGTCTGCTTAAGTTCAGCAGGAGGACTGCATGTTAGTAAAAATATAGTTTACCCTCATAGTAAACACTTTTTGTAAATGATTAAATAAATAAATTTGGGTTTTTTAAAGCATAATATGCATCATGTTATAAAATATTCCATGTCTGCTGCAGTAATATTACCCATGTGTCTTTTAGAAATAAGAATACTTAGTAAATGATGAAAAACAAAACTCCAAAACGAGCAGAAGTGCTGGCACTTGTGCACAAATTATAACTGAATGCACTGGTAATCTGTTGTCTTCTGTTGTGTTCCCTCTATTGTGACAGATGCATATGTTTGTTTATCAAATCCTGACAATGTAAAGTACTTTTCCTAGTCAGACATACACACCATGAGGTCTCAAAAGTTGGTGTAAGCTCTGTTTGACAGCATGGCTAGTTAAGAGTGATTGATGCCCACAGCCCTCTCAGCTGTTAAGGAGAGATGAGAGAGAACAAGTGATGCAAATCGGATTGGAAACTGCCTGCTGGCATCTGACTTCAGAAATGGTGATTAAAAACACATTATGACAAAGACAACATCTGGTGGCACATTTGATGCATCAACCAAACAACAGTGTAGTGCTACATTACCCTGGCAGTACATGCACAGAAGATAAAAGGTGTGCTGCAAAACTCCTGGCTCCGTTTCAAGCAATGTAGACATACAAAGGAAGCACAACGCTGTGCTGTTACTTAGACCTGCATCGATAATATTTATATCAAGCATAATGCTTTTGGCAGAATCGATGTACTTTTTAAAGTAATTTAAAATTTATGTCTACAATTCCACCCTAAGTAAGGATGTGTAATCCTATGGAAGTGACTAGGTACCATAATTCAAAACAGAAATGCTTTTTCATTTTCAGAATAGCCATGTCCTTTCCATTGTAGGTGTGTGTCACTAAATAATTGGAATTGAAGGTTATAATAAAATGCAGTTTAGATGATCTATGATGAATTTTAGTTTTGAGTCAAATACTGCAACAATGACGTAGAAATGAGAAAGCATTTTTGGTAATGCACTTTAATTGCCAAATTTGACATTTCAAATTTTTATTTTGGTACCTATTTGTTGGGAAATGTATTTTAATTAGGTTAAAATGAGCAGTCTTGGAGAAAAAAATGCTGCTTTGGTAATGCAAAAATATTTTATTCAGGAGTCTAAAACAGCTGGCATATTCTAAAAAAATAAAAAAATAAAAAAATCTTTGCATTTTTTAAACATTGATTATGGTGCAGAATTGCTTGCATGCATACAATGCATGTCATTGATAGGTCTGGTGTGTTGTAACAAGTAAAACATATTTTGTTGATCATAAAAGTCTATCTTCATTTAAATTTCATTTGTTCTTGTCTGAAATAAACAACATTCTCTTAAATCCTTGTGAAAGTGAGATGATTAATTTGCAATATAACCAGGTGCTGGTGGTAGATAGCACCAATTTGAATCCAACAGTTTTTACAAACCATTTGTGATGTTATATTAGTCATTGTCCAAAAACAATGTTGCCTTAAATGTGTTTCTCAGACTGTGAAAGTATGTAAATTACCCACAGAGAAGGTGTGTGGTGTGTATTGTTGCCATTAAATTAAAATCTAACAAATGTAGATCAGAAAAGAAAAAGGTTAATTATGGAAAATGATCAAGTAGTACTTTTAACACACTTTTTAGCATGGTGTTAATTTGGACTTGAAATCAAAGTTTATTTATTTCTAATTACTGTATATATGAGATTGTTAAAAGATTGGAGCATCATTGTATCATCTTCATGCTTAAATTGAGTTTAATAAAACATAACATATTGCTTGCATAAGCTTTGATATCTGAGAAAGAAACAAAAGGATTTTAAGAGAGCTAGATAACTAAGACAATGTGTGCTTTATGCAAACTAGCCTGCAAGCTTTAACAGGAATGAATGTGAGCTTGTTCAGCAACATTTCCCTAAACTAAAAGTTGCATAAACACAGGAAGAGAACTTGACGTCTTGAGAGGATAGAAAGAGAAGAGGTAAATTAAAACAGGCTTATTTAAAACATTATAATCCTTCCTTTTATTATAATTTCAGAGCTAGTGTGATAAATTCTTCTAAGACCAGCCTTGTTATATAAACTGACCACCGTGAATTATTCACCGTAGCTGTTGTAGTCAAATTTTAAATTAGATGGGGCGTTTCACCAATCAGCTGTGTTTGTGGCATCTCCAGGGAAAATTCAGACAGTTAAAAAAAGACATGCAGGAGAAAGGTAATCCCTGAGCTCTGTGAGAATTAATGTCTTAAAAATGGATCTGTAGTTAGGATTACATGAACATAATAATATTTTTTTTATAATTAGTCTTCTGAAAGAAATCAGCCATGAACTGAGGAAGTCAAAAGCATTTCCAGTTAATGTAATGTGGGACACAGGTGGTTTGTCTATAGCAGGGTTACACAAGTTAATTCTACGATGGCTGAAATCCAGCAGGTTTTCTATGGCCGTTTCTCAATTCAGAGACTGCATACTTCTAAGTACGCAGACTACGTAGTCCGCAAAGTGTCCTTAGTAGTCTGCGCGCTTGAAAGTGCTCCTTCCATTAGAAATGAGACGCCTCCGACTGTGTGAGAATTACCCATAATGCT
>JBAMIG010000020.1:16041276-16062645 GCA_037177335.1 Kiunga ballochi
GGGAAAAACCCTTGTGGGGGGGGGGGGGTTAAAAAAAAAAACCCCCCCCCCCCCCCCCCCCCCCCACACACACACACACACACACACACACACACACACACAAACACACTCACATAAGCAGAGTGGAAATAGGAATGTTCACTTTGGGGTTTATGTGAATGCAGAATAGAAGGTAAGGGGGAGGAGGACATGGACAAAAAATTGGGAACTTTTGTGAAGACTGGCAGGGAGTACAGGACAGTGGGTAAAAAACTTAGGTAAAAACAATTGACGCTTGAAGGATAAGATTGATGGATACACCAGCTTTAGGGTAATGTGATATTTTGTAACAGCTTCAATAAAGATTTACAGAACCTTGTTGGTTCTCAAAATGGTATCCAATACAAATTTAAGCTGAGATGTTTTTCCTACTTCAGAGAAAAACAGAAGGAAATTTAAATGGAGACATAGAAGCCGAAGTGGGAATGCTTGAGGGAGTAACAGATGTGAACAGAGGAAGGAATAATAAACAAATAGTTTTGTCTTTGAGAAGGACTTTGTGTTGTTTGGCACTGAACTTAGCTACCATATTAATAATCTCTGCTTTATGTGCAACAAAGAAAAAAAACATCTAGATCCAAAAGAACCACATCTTTATGCATAGCCAAAAAACAAAAGTATTATTAGTATGGAAGGTCTGATCCAATCCCTACTCCATAGACATCCTTACACACACACACACACACACACACACACACACATTTACACATCTGTCTGTCTTGCAAAGTGCCTAGTTTCTCTGACAAATTGCCATCTTGTTTGATTGACAGGATTCCCTAGGGTTTGTCTTATTCTGCAGAAAATGTACTACTCAGAAGTGCACAGCCTCTCATACGCACATGCACACCACACCCATTCAATACAATGCAAGCAGTCAATTCAGAGGAATGAAAAAACGGTGAACTTTCTTGTTAGGTTGGACTCAATCTGTAGGAAAGCCACATACTGAGTGAAGCGCATGCTGTCTGTTTATGTGCTTATCTGTGTGACATGGAGGTAGGAGCATGGATGAAGAATCTATTAGTGTATGATTAATGCCAGCAATGGGCTTTTAAATAAAAACAGTAATCTCATGCAGAAAAGAAACCTTACAAGCGTCATGCAAATATGAAACCTTATGTTTGATGTGATATTTGGAGAAATATATATAATAAATAAATTAGTTTTTGTGTTTAACAGATGTAAAACATTTTAAAAAGAAGAAAATATTCAAATAATCAAAAGATTAATGGTGGATTTGAAATCATATTTTTTTATTCAAGTGAATACAAATTGACTCATATCTAAAGCTGATGGAGTGTATCCTGTAGGCTACTGTATCATAGTATGAGCATAAAAAACATCCATTTTTTTAAATAAGAAAAGATGGAAACCGTAACACCAAAACAACAGTCCCTTAATAAAACACTGGTTGAAACACCAGAGGAAAAAGAAAATAATTGAAAGCTAAAATAGTCACAGATAAATAAAGTCAGGCTCTGCGTTAACGGCAATTAGGTTTCCTTGAAATTCTATTTAAATTCTTAATGTTGCTGGAAAAACTAAATGGGGTAGAGGAAAAATTGTATGGTCGGATAAAAAGAATACACAGTATATGACAGACAAAAAAGACAAAAAAAGTAGAATAAGAGAAGAGTCATATTTATGCAGACTATGTTGATGTAGCTTAAGCATAAACATGTAATATAACATGATACAATGCACCAATTTAAACTTAAACCTCCATACTGACACAAAAGCACCATTATATGTAGACATTAAAAATAAATGATCCATTATTATGATGCATCCCTTTTTTTATTTAAATTTTTGCTGTCAAACTTAATTTTCCTTTTCCCGAGATTCTGCATGTCTTAGTTTGAGACACTCATTGCTCTGCTGACCCTGACCTTTTTTTTATCCCTGTGGCTAAGGCTGAGACTACAGGAAGAAGAAAAAAATTCACCTCAAGGGTCAGAACATGAATTTTATTCATTAGCATTAGAAGGAAATAAGGATTTTCTGTGAGTGTAGAAGCCATAGGTCATAATAACACAAAAAGCATGCAGGCTCTATAAACAGCAGCAGTGTTTTCTAAAGGAAATCACCTGATTTTATGGAGAAAAAAAGACATAAATTGGCAAATACACAAAGCATAGAAACTTCCTTAGAGGTCTTAATGTTTGTTTAGTTTTTGTTTTAGTTGCATTAAAACTGAAGGTCTTGGTGATAAAGATTGTAGTTTTGAAAGGGATGGATGGGAAATGTATTTTAAAAAATCTAATTTATGAAAGGCTTTGTCATTTTTTTTCTAGATTATTTTCCTTTGTAGTCACACATGACTCCAAAAAGCAGAAATTTGATAAACTTCTAGCTATTTCTTTCTCACACATTTCCTTTATGCATTGAAAAATCCTGGCATGGACAGATAAAGTAAAGAAGTACTTCAAAACTCTATGTTTTTAAAAGTATGTGTACCAGACACATAGTGATGACAAACAAGCAAACATGTCCAAACGTCTTTACTCGCATTTAAGAGAGGATCCAACTAGACTGAGATCTTTTCTGATGACATAACTCTATTTTTTAACATAGCAATTGCACTCTGATAAAGACCAGGGAACTGATTTATGAAGCTTGCTTACGCACAAAAAAAAGGCCTAAAAATTGTGCAAGTATTTTACTATGCAAAATTTGGGATTTAAAAAATATAAACCTGATGGAAAAAAAACACATTAAATTGTGTTTGTTTTCATTTACATCAGACTTTGCATCATTGTTATCCAAAACACATGGATTAATATAGACATGCTTAAAACGGAGGTATTTATTTCATAAATACATATTTAAGCACCCGAGCACAATATTTTCATACAAATTTAAATGTTGCTATGGTTTCCTTTTGGTACATTAACTGTGATTACTGTCTAAGCTATAAATGTTGCAGTGACACACGTGTAATGCTTCACAGCAGATGAGCTTGATGCCAACAGTAGGATCAGAATGGGAGATTATTTAAGGACCACAAAGATTTCCTGGCCTGTGATGATGACTGGTGGATAAGCAGATTTAGATTCCTGAGAACTTGGCTCTCTCATTTATGTACTAAACTGGGTCCATTGACCCGCCAGAACCTTGCAATCAAGAATGCAAGACAACCATTTTTTCTATGAATCTCACAAATGTGCATTCAGTTAATATACAAGTTTTGTGTGACTCAGGTATGGATCTAATTGCATGGTGGCCCGGGTCCATACATTCGTCCTGCCGCACAGCAGTGTGGAGAACAAGCTGCAGGCAGAAGCTGCATGTGATGGGAGGCTGCTGGTGACATTAGATACACACTGCGGCGTTGGCTCTTCATGCCATTTGCCAACCCCCGGAGCACAGAGGAGGCACGCTGTTATTGTGGAATAAACTATTGGCATCTTCGCCTCCATCTTGAGATACGACCATGATTTTTTTTTTTTTTTTTAATTTATGGCACATACCTTTTGATCATACTGACACAATTTACCACTGCAGCAATGTGCAGCCATGTCTTTCTTTTTGATTGTTACCACATAACCTCGTAAACAGGGTCCACTGATGTGTGTGCATCTTACTTTAATAACTTTCGTCTGTAAAAAGTAACGTTTACGTGCCCTCTCAGTTCCCACAACTCATTTAAAACTCCACATATGTTGATTTATATGCTGAAATATTTATGTGCTGCTTTGCATTGACCGTGTTTAGTAGAAAGTGGTAGAAAGTAAGGTGGGATGCGAACCACATTCATTTGCGCAACCTTTTTGGCAAAGTTGTTATTCATAAAGGGAAATTGTGTAAACCTGTGCACAAACTGTTTTTTTTTTTTTATCAGACTTTTACTTTGGCGTAGAATTTTTTTTTTTTTTTTGCACAGTACAATTTGAGTAGAGATTCTACACAAAGTGTTTTAAACAGGATTTCTGGCTCTTACAAGGTATTCTTTTCAAATGTAATTAATTATTGAAATATTTTTGATAATTGTCCAAACACTAAGTTGCAACAACTTCTAATATACATGCAGAATCAACAGGATCATTTTGAAAAACTGCAGCTATCAGGTATGTGATTGTGTAGTGTTTTGATGACTGAAGGCGTCATTAATCATGGCTGCTTGGATGTCTCTGTTTCTTCCAGATTATTTTCTTCTCATACTGATACAGTCACTCACTTTTCATACAAATTGAATGCTCACATGCATGGAGGGCCTGAAGATAGATCACAGGCACAGTGTGGAAAATAAGCAATATTTCTTTAATCTCTCTCTGCTTCTTTTTTCATATTAGTTTACGCTGTCTTTCCTTCATTCTTTCTTTCTCTGTCTTTCTATTTAGTTTAAATCCTAAAATATACCGCAGAGGTCTTGCCAAAGCAATAGTGTTCCATTTATGGACTTCCTCGCACAGTAAATATGGGGAACAAGCTAAAAGAGAATACAAATGAACAGAGCACACACAGAAGAGAACGGAGGAGTGGAATATAATAGGTGATAAACCGCAGAATCATGACAATATGCTGTGAGATTGCTTCCTGCCTTTTCCACTACATTTCTTTTTTTGTCTTTTTTTAACAGAAATGGTGCAACTGCATCTGCTTTCTTGTTACTGCATCTCTTTCTGGTTAAATGTGTGTGTTGGAGGGTCGTGAGACTGGTGACATCATGTTGTTGACTTAGTGCCCATGTTATTTATAGGAGCCCATATCCTGATTGATAGGCGGACATTTCCACGAACATTACCTTCTTCTCCTTTCCTCGTTGAGTATCATCACCCATACAGCATTTTCTGACCTAACACTTTTTCATATATCCTTTCACTGTTTGTTTCATTCTCACTTGTTCTATTCATTTTTCTTTCATTCATTTCTGCACCTTTCTTCTTACCTCCTAATGTAACAACCGCCAAGTGATCAGCAGCAGGTTTGTCACACCTGACATCATTTGCTTTGACACCGCTTTCGCTAAAAGTTTTCTGCACACTCCATGAGCAGCATCTGCAGTTCATTCTCTATCTAAACTACTATAAACAGAAGGCAGATACAAGATGACAGACAAAGCTCTGAAACCAAAAAGGCAGAAGGAAAGGAAGCAAATGAGAGACAGCAGGATTGTAAGAGGTTAATTCCAACACTAATTCTATAGTATTACAGCTGTCAAAGCTGTATTTGTTTCATGAGAATTTGACATCTGCTGCTGTGACTCTCCGGGAAGCATGGGCATATGCTTTGCCTTATTTATCCAGTCCTGTGAATGAATCATGTAAATTGTTTAAATTGAATTAATCTTTTGGCTTTGTAACCTCCCAGTTTAATGCATGCCAGCCAAGTATAATCTAATTCCTTGCAGAAGCCTATTTTGGCAAACATAAATAGCATTAATGAATCCAAAACCGCAAAAGCAAGATGTGACAGAAATTACAGGGTGACGTCTCCTTTAGGTAATTATTTATCCTTTTACATAAGTGTCTTTAAAAGAAAATGTGGTGCAAATGCTGGAAAAACTATAATTACAATCTAAAATAAACTCATCTCACCTTTTTAAGTGTAGCATTTTCCATTTTTTTAAATTAATGAAGCAGGCTTTTTGCTATTTTGGCTTTTATAATGACTGTATTGTTCAGAAAAAGAAGATGAGCATCATGCAGTATACATGCAAATACAGTCACATGTCCAAATATCCCCCCAAAATAAATGCAAATATTTAATGATTTGTTCATTTCTATACTTTTAGAGTGACGTGAAGACAAATTTAAACAACTAAACATAATAAATTATTCATGAGAGTTAACTGCTCTTTGATGTTTTATCAGAGAGAATAGACAGCTGCTTTGAACAAGAAAAAAAGCAAAGAAATCAACTGAGGTGTGCGTCTGTCTTGAGTTTAAGTCATATAGTGTATGTGCTGTAAGGGGAGACCTCATTATCCTGAGTAGCACTCAGTGTAATCAGTGTCCCCTGTTTGTTTTGCTGCTTGTATTAAAATCAAGATGGAGCTCCGGCAGTTGATTGACAGACAGCGTTGGCAGATGCATTACAGTTGGAGTGACTTTGTGACTGGCAGAGTATAATATAGTGATGCCAATTCCATTTAGTCAGGATTTCTTAACGCAGAAAAATAAACTCATGCATGGCGTTTTAAGAAAAATTTTTTTAAACCTAATACATATTTTACAAAAATAATTTATTTATTGTATTTTTAAAAAGGCATCCATGCCTTTGTATACCATTTTAAACTATATCAATTAATTATTCATATTATCCAACAGCGATTGAATACATGGTGCTGATAATACAGTCACTGTAAGTAGCCTACTTTAGTATAATGAACATAATTAAGGATACCCCTAAATGCATGCTATAAGCTTGTTTAGCTTTGTTTACCTGGCTGATTCTCTAGCTGACTTGCTGATTAGATGGTTGATTGACTTTGTGCCTTGACGTGAACATTTGTGTTGTTTAGAACAATGTTGTGCCCACGTTGCAAGCAAACAAAGTGAGAAGACTGAGTGATTAGTCAGCCTGACTCAGAGTCGGTCTGATACCCAGAGGAAACATCAGCCGATTTGGTGATTCAAAAGGGATACTGTATGGATGAGTTTTTATCATTTAAATGGTTTTCTTTGTGTTATTGTGTTGGATTTGTCATTGCCAGTCTATTTAGGTTCTAATGCAATGTGCTGTGAGTAACGTGGAGGCGGAGCGATAAGTGGAAGAAGGAAGATGTAGAAAGGAAGATGTGAAATTGTCCAAAAGACATTTATAACTGAAAATGGAACAGATATACAGCGCTGTCTCCAGTGGGAAGGTTTGTTGGCTCTATTGAGTTGCAGTTAAAAACTGAATCAGGCACAACTCACTCAATTTACACACCTAATGTGCCTGGAAAAAGAATGAATTAATTAATAAATCAACCAATCAATTAATAAACAATTGAATATGAATTACATAAATTAAAGTCGCAATATGGCATATTTTAGCCATTATGAACCGGCCTTGTTATCAGATTGAATTTTTTTATTGGTGTTTCATCCTGATTCATTTCTAAATGTCTGAACAAGTAATATTATTAAGTTTTAAAAAGTGGAACTATCTCCAACTACACCATAACAATCAGACTAGAAGTCTTAAAGTCACTGACAGGTGAGGGTATCGGTCAGCTTGGACCTAGGACTTCCTGGAAGGTCACCAGGCGCAGCCAATTTAGTTGATTATGAGAGAAAAATCTGCACTCTATGGTTGCTCTGATCCAGATTTTATCCTGATCTATGACGTTTCCTTTTCTAATCTATCCAGCCTTATATTGTCTATCATTCAGTAAAGACATCAATAAGGAAGTAAGTATGTTATATCAGCCATAAACTGAATCTATGATGAAATTAGATACAGATATACAACCCGAGTACGAATGTTACCACTAAAATCACAGGACTTAATCATCAAGTGTGAGTCTAACCACGAAATGTGAGATCAGAGAAACAGATGTCTGCAGAATCCATTCTTATTCTGTAGTTCAAAGTTCTCTAATTTGTTCACTATAGATTCAGGATTCCCGACTGTTTGATAAAATCTGTCGGGTAATGGACCATATCCAACCAATCACAGTGTTTCATGCTAAGATATGGAATCTCAGAATCTCCCTCTCTGAGGCAATGTGTTTCTGTCTGTTCCTGCCATGTCTGAATGAGTGTATATGTGCATGTTTGTCCATGTCTTTTAACTCATTAATCTTTTAGAAAGGATTCCCAGTAAAGCTTTATTCAAGGGTCTCTCTCATTCTCTTTCTTTTTTATGATTCTTTCCCAAACATGAAAGGTAGTGAAAGCACATTGTACATTTACTTCAAAATTTTATTTCTTTCATCTTTAATAAACCAACAAGAAAGTATGACAAATTTATGGTCTAGCTGGATATTTATTGATCAATAAAAAATATTATAGGATATTTAAGAACTACTTATTTTGTTGTTGTTTTTTATGTTTCTTTGGTCTTAACCAACAAAAACCTAATAATAAAAGCGGTACAGAAGAAAAAATAAACATTAAAAAGGGCTTAAAAACTCAAATTTATACATTAAAATGGTTAAAACTCAAATTTATTCATTAAAATGGTTAAAACAATATTACTAAAAGAAAGAGTGGCAACATTTTCTCTCCACTGTTAAAAAATGAAAGTCTCTTGCACCATTGGGAGAAAGCAGGTCTTCAATAAACACCACTGATTATCAGAATGCAACAGGAACAAAATAACCACCAATTGTATTTATTCCCTTTCGAAAAGTATCCATGTAATGAATAATGGGATGTTTCTTTGTTCACCCATTAAAGAGAAAATGTAGCACAAAAAAAGTGAATACAGATCCAGTCCTGGCCTGAAGCCCTTTTATCTGTCCCTTACAGAGACATAAAAGGACAATACCACAACCGGGAGGTCGGTATATTGATTCCAGACTTCCCCCTGATTACATACCTATTTACCGTGGGCAAGACACCAAGTCCGATTTTAACTTCTGAGCAAAATTCACATCCCATCAACCCCTAATGGGATATTAATAAAAAAAAAAAAAACTTGCATATCACCACTTTCAGTTAATCTGAGTACCAGATGACCCTTAAAAATGAAAATGAAGAAAGCAGAGATGTGCAGAAGTGCCCGAATGACCTCCAGCATGTTCTTACTCCAACTTTTCACTATTCGGCTGAATGTCTCATTAATCATTCTTTCTGTCCTCCAACCCTACTCCACCACTCTTACAATCACTTTCATTTACAGCATTCAGAACAGACAATTTCATTGGTCTTTGACATTCGAGCACCTGCAAGTAGAAGTTGTTTTCTTTTAATTTTCCTTTTCTCAATCTGCTTTCTCCTGCGTGTCTGTTTCCCAAACCCAGTTGAGATGAAAATGAACAGGCAAAACTGCCCTTGAGCAGTTTTGTTTTTCAGCACTGAGCACATATATTCACCTTGGCTCTTGTAATTAAAAAAAAAAAAACAAATAATACAAGATGTGCATGCTTTCCTAACTAAGTCATTAGTGGAAGTGAAGTCCAATGAAGCATACAGCAGGTCACATCTATCCAGTGTTTGATTAAATAATAACTTAAGAACGGTTTTAGGGTCAGAGAGCATTTGGAGGTTTTGGAGCTAGAGCAATTTACACTGCCTGGCAGTTATGCACTATTTTTCTATTGGACCACTGTTAGTTTTGAATATGGCACACATTTGCTGTACACTTCAATTGCTTCATTAAGCTTCAGCAATGTCACAAGATCCAACATCTTGCATTGATGATGGTAGAGTCTGACCCCTGCACACTGTCTTCTCCAGCTTAATCCAATGATTCTCAATGGGGTTAAGGTCTGGACTCCATGGTGTCCCATTTTTTTTTTTTTTTGTCTTTCATAATATGAGCCCAATGAATGCTGGCATTGTCATCTTGGAATATGTCATCAATTCCAATATTGATGGAATAACCTGGTCATTCAGGATATTCAGGTAGCTGCCCTCACAGGCTTGTACATGAGGGACTATGGTATGATGACTGCATCACTTCATCTGCTTCTCGTCTTACTCTGATTCACCATAACCATAGTGTTTTTCAACCATGGTCCTCAAGGAACCCTGCCCATTGTTGTTCCATGAGGACCAGGGTTGAAAGAACAGGGTCAATCTGGACTCATCAGACGACAACCTGCGTCCATTGCTCCAGAGTCCAATCTTTAGGCTTCCTAGCAAAGTAAAACCTTTTTTTTTTTGCAGTTAGCTTCACTTATCAGTGGTTTTCTTTAGACTACGCAGCTGTTCAGTCCCAGTTTCATCAATTCTCTTTGCACTGTGAATGTGGAAATGCGCCGACTTTCACTATTAAGCTTAGTCCTGAGTTCTACTGTTGCTTTGCTTTGATTTGGTTACACCAAATGTTTAAGTGATCACTGATAACAATCATTCAAGATTTTTTTCTTTCTTCTTAACTCAATTTTAGTGGCTTCTACGATCTCTTTAATGTCTTTAGAAGTTTGTTTTTTTCTGCTTGATGCATGGCAATGATTTTACCCTTCTCAAACAGACTAGCATCTTTTCCAAGATAACAGGATGTATCTTTCAACATGGTTGCTTATTGCACCCCTCGGGGTTAAATAACTGGTTGCCAGTTGGAGTAACTGTCCAATAGTAGGCTTGTCTTGATTAGTTGAATCCAGGCGTCAATGTCTTTTTTGTTGTTTTTTGGGTTTTTTTTTGTTTTTTTTTGGGGGGGGGGGTATTTAGTGCAAAGGTCACTGTGCTCTAAGACAAAAACATGAACATATAATGATGCATTCATGCATGTTTACTAATCATAACTATTAGGACGCATAATTTCTTGTAATCCCAAGTGTTTTTCAGTGTCTGCTGTATTGATCATGCTCTTTAACTCAGAAGGGCATGTATGTATGTATGTATGTAAGTGTGTTATTTCATACTTCTGCATTAAAAACTTGACATAAGTGTAAATAGTGCAGTGAAATTAAAGTAACACAAAAGAAAGAAGGAGTTCTAAAACATACCTCTATATACTGTGAGGTGTGGTGGTTGTAAGACTGTGCCTTACAAACTGAGACCTAAGCACTTTTGCACAATGTGCTGTCCTACCATACTTCACACTGGTCGAAAGAATCCTGAATTTACATAGTGATATATCTTTGGAAGTTTTCTTCGTGTGGAATTAATTATGATGCACTTAGTCTTTCACAATGCAGTTAATCTTAAATTAAATAAGAAGAATGGATGTGATGTAAAAAGGCTGTATATGTCTATAAAGCAAAAATCAAATATGCTCTCCAGTATGTGAGAAGCAATGTTGTAAATGGTTAAATTAATCAAAACTGGATTCATGGATTCGTGCACTCTGGATTTAGAACAGCTGGTATCTTAATTTAAAGGAAGAAAATGAAAATTTCCAACCATGTGGTTTGAATGCAGAGATTGGCAGAGTCAGCACTGGAGATCGTAGCGCTAGCTGTAATTTAAAAGAGAGTGAAAACAAAGATCTGCTTAAAAGATCAATTTATCAAATCATTAAAAAGAGATATATCATTTGTAAATGAACAAATGTTCCCTGTATTGACTTAAGGGGCCATTTGCAAGATAGATTTTCTGTTTCCAAAGCCTTTTTGTTGATTCCAAACCATTAAATCTCAAGTAGTGTATGCCTAGCGCCACTAAAATCACAGAGCCCCAAATAGTTGTCCCCAATTCCTCCTGATAGACTGTTCAATAAGTTAATGCTGCCAGGAAGCTAACGTAATTTCAGCCAGTTTGAGCACAGTTCTGGCTAATGTTGTTGTGCAATAAAAAGTTTATTCCAAGACATCAGACCTGAATCACAGGAGGTTTATGAGGGGTCCCGGACTGCTCGGTGCTACAACACTTCTAAATATACACACTTAATTGGATCTGACCTCCAATGTGATGCATTGCTGGGAGAGAATATTAGAATGGCATAGAAGAAAGCTAGTAATTTATTACATTGAACCTCAGTTTAATTCAATTCAGCTCATCTTAATTGTCATTCCTCTCAGTTTAAGCCATATTCTTAACTCCTGCACATAGAAGGATCTGAGCGTAATGGTTCAGGTGGAAGAGGACAAAAGTAAACCAGGGAAATAAATAAATATGTCAAATTATTTGGTTAATAAAAAAAAAATACATGACTATTTTCATAAAATCCATTTCATATAGAGCCCCTATGAGGGTTTACAGGCCTTCGTCAGGTTTGCTTTATATGCTTTCAGTAAAATGACAGGCGATTTGCTTCTACACAGATGTTTTGCCAGTGTAGGACCTGTCAATTTATGAAAGGCAGTGAAACCACAACAGGTTCCATCTTGAGATGAATATCAGCTGAATGACAGTGTCAAAGAAATCCTTTCTAAAGAAGATTCTATCTCTGATTGCACTGAGTGCACGTTTTCTGCCTTTTCTTTTTCCTTTTTTTATTTTTCTGTGCTGACAGAATGAAAAAGCCGTTTCTCATTCTGTCACTTTGAGCTTGGGTCTTTGTCATTCTGCATTTTTTTTCAAAACTTTTTTTTAAGGAAAATATCTAGGTATAGAGCTACGAGCCAATAGCCGTGCAGCAAAGAAAGAAGCCAGCACTGACTGAACTTGATGAAATAGAAAAACAGCTTTTCTGAGAGAACTTTGTGTCCTTGCAGTCGAGAGAGGCAACAAAAGCAGAGATGAAGTACGCTCTCATGTGTGTATGTGCATCCTAAAGTGTGTGTGTGTGTGTGTGTGCATCAGTGTTTTGGGTATTTGTATTTATTGCCCATGACATTGTGCAAGGACGGTCCTATCTGTCTTTGTATAAGTGTGATATCCTGCGTGGAACAGATTCATACGCAAAAGCTTTCGCTCCCTAAACCCTGAAACTCTATTGTCTGGGGACAAAAGCCTCCCTCCCTTCATTTAGAAATCAAATTCCCAAAGCTTTTTTTGTCCGTCATACTGACAAAACACTGACTACAGCTCAGAGATATCGAACATTCGTAAAAGCTCAAAGAATTGTGTTAGTGACAGGAGATTCTTTCATCATATAGAAGATTGCATGCATACACATAAAAACCATACATGCACACTTTGCAGGTGAGCAGTAATTACTATATGAACCTTCACATTGGAGCCAGCCCTCTAGGGATCCCTGTTAGTCACAAGGTGAGTGTTTCTATTGCAGAATACATTACCCACCATGTGAATGGATAAGAGTGCATGCGAATAGGAAGGTTAGTCAAGCTTTAAGCAAGAAGCATTTTCAGCTGCTTCTCTAAATTGCAGTTTTTACTTTATGCACATTTCCATGTGCCAATAAGATTGGATCAAAACAAAATGCTGTATAAGCGCTTTTTAACCAAATTAAAAGGTATTGTTTAGGAAAATGTCAAAACATTGTTTGTTCAAAGACACCATCCTGACAAGTGGGCAATTGCTCTTACTTTTTCTCTTTATAGCACTGGCAGCTTTTAAAATGCTCTAAAAGGGATTTTTTTTTATTATCAATCTCAGCAGCAGAATATAAATACCAGCAAAGTAAGCAGAAGTTTATTACTTTGAAGACTAAACAAGACTACGTGACAGAAATAGATGCTTAAGCTGGAGATTTTAGCCTCAAGTTTTACAAGTGACAGCATGGTTTAACGGTTTGGGAGATAGTTCCATTATTAATAGATAAGAGGCGGACTCCATACAAAAAGCACATGCCCTTAAGCAATGCAGCACAGCCTGCTCCGTCATTGTCAGACATGCAGCGTCGCCAGTGCCTTGGGACTCTGCGTTGCGCAATCCACCAGGACTAACAGGTCATTATGCAGCGTAATGTCCTGTCCTAGCCTAGGTGATCAGCCATGGGATTATGATGAGGTATCTCATTTACCCACCAGCAAATGGGTAATATCAGCCTTAGACAGTGTGGTGGATTTCTCAACAGAACAAGTGTGTGGACATTGTTACTGATCGGGAACTGTGTGTCCCTGGTGACCAATAACTGCCAAGCATGAACTAAAAAAATGCTGATATTTATAATTAAAACATGAAAATGAGACAAACAATGAATAAGCATGAAAGAAAAGATGACTGTGTCATCATCTCTCTGCCCCACTGGAGCAGCAGAGACTACCCAACCTTGAGACATGGGAACTACGTCCCATTATCCAGAGTAAAAAGTTTTTGCCAAAGGCTATATTAGGTGGAGGTATGACGTTAAAGATTTTTCTTATCCACACAATAATTAATGTATGACTGCATATTAGATCCAAAATTCAATCTAGGTGTTTTCATGTTTTAAAACTAGTTATTTTATCATTGATATAAAATGTATATTGTACAATAATGGCATTTAGACTTTATTTAGACTGACAGGATACCAAGATAATATAAAGAGGTTTTGAGAACACACTAAAAAAGATAAATCAAAGGAAAGATACATGTCAATATTAGTTGTGTACCACAAGTGTGCATCTCAGATGCTTCTGCAGCAGCATAAAAGTATGATCTGTCAGATTGATAACACGTCCTATTCATCACAGCAGCTTACGCGCAGACACAGGTAATCTAGTGGAGGCAGCATTAACCTTCTACTTGAACTTGGACTCTGTGCCCTTTTCTAACACAGAGTACATTCACACACTCTGGTGACACCTTTATATAAAGATATATTGTGTCCATGCAATGATGAATTGAAGCAAGTTTTCTCCCCTTAGAATAAAAATGGGTTTTTTCAAGGTAAAGTATGCCTTTATTCACATTGTTATTTTGCTTCAGCTTAACTTCAATCTGAAAGTTTCAATAAAATATATGGATGGATATGTAGATGCATACAGGCAGAAGAAGAAGTCCATTAGACCAAAAGCAAAAGCCAAATTTGTAAGCATCTTATAGGGCTGGGTAACTTAATGTGTTATTATCACATTAACGCATAAATTAATTAACACTTCATTATTTTATCATGCCTTAAAGGGCTCTTAGTTTCTAAAGTTCTTGCTTGCTTGCTCTAAACACACAAAAAGCTTATTATATTCCTTTCATATCTCTATTCTATCCTGTTCTATTCTATTCTAATCTATTCTATAGTCATTAAGCATTCTGCCATTCAATGCTGGAGGGGGTGCATTTATTTTTTGTTTTTGTTCCCTTTACTCTATTTTTTTTACCCTCCAAACAATAGTCCATTTCTTGAATCAGCAAAAACAGTTTCATCACACAATATTCTAAAAGAAGAAGACCAAACACTGAGCCTTGCGAGCCCTTGTTAGATACACACTTGCTGTGCAGGTCCCGGAGCCAGAAGGCATTGTCTACATATATATAATACATACACATATGTGTATATATATATGTATATATATATATATATATCCTCCTATCCCCCTCACAGATTAGTATGCACAATATCTGCTCCCACCTTTGCTACATTTTTGGTCTTTTTTTTTTTTCTTTTTTTTCGTATTATATTTACTTCCTCAGAGAAGTCATAGAAGAGGTCTATCAGGAAAAAGGTCTGAGGTTTAATCCCTGACTTTTACACACTCTCACATCCGCCTGAAATACAACAATATTAAAGGTACAAAAGTGGCCATGGATGTTGAGCACAGTAGCCCTTTCCTTATATATAGCTTGACATTTAGAAGCAACAGCTCTGATATGCAGTTTTATTAAATCATTGAACATTGTTTCTGTGGGGCTCTTATTACTTACACCCTCTGTGCAACTACTGCAATGCAGACAGAAAGGTTCACACAACTGATAGCGGTACACAAGTAATAAGTTACACTAATAAATTTATAGAAGCAGAACAATAAGCACGCTCTGGCTGATATTACTAAGCAAGCCACCAGATTCCCTTCTACAGCTGAGTTTAAGGCTCATTTCTCTATATGGTATTTCATAAGATCAAGATGTTTAAAATCAAATCTAAGATGTTTCATGGAAAAATATTTTTTTTAAATATATGTTTATCTTGCCAAAGGTTTTATAGAACTTCTGAAAAAGGTCCAATGTTTTATAGAGAAATCTTTTGTTTCAGTTTCATTGCTTGTGCTCTCCATACATTTTGAAGGGGAATAATTTCATTGGATTGCTATCTTTTAAAGACCTCATCAGTCTCAGTCAGGCCTCATTACTAGCAGTCTGCCTATGGTAGAGTAGTAAAACATGCGGGTGCATATGTGTGCACAGTGGAATGGACACATTGAATACACAGAGGAAAGGACATATTGAATACCCTTTTCTTCAACAGGCATCCAAGACATGAATGCTCCTGTCTTCAGTGAGGGTGTTAACACATGCACACTCATGCCTTTTATTATTGAGATAGAAAGTGTCTTTCAGCAGGAAAATCTGCATGCCCGGGCTTCTGAGCACCTAAACAGGCATTTAAAAATGGTTTAAAATAAAAGGAGGACAGAAAAAGAAAAGAAAATGTGAAGTGGTGGACTTACCACACCACTTAGATACTAGTAACAGAAAGAAAACAAGCATATTCTGGATATTATATATTATTTTTGGCATTACAATAGTTGTTACAGAGGTGTGGAAGCATAATTATGTGACCTGGCATGAATATGAGAATTTGTTTTGAAATACTGGCTGGATAAAAGTAAAACGACCAATGAAAAAATTGCAGGTAAATGAAACTGAGCAGACATGACATCTGGAACCTTATCCAACAGAGCAATAACAAGGCAAAAAAAAAAGATGAGTGTTCAGATTGAGTGAGAGCATATCCAATGCTCATGTTTACTATGTTAGTGTGCATGACTATCTCACACAACGGAAGGACAAACCAGGGTTGAAATCCTGCTGGGTTGATGAGATGATGGCATGCAGGTGTGAATGATATTCACCAGGTTGTAGAAAGATCACATCCACAAAGAGAAAGAGAGAGAAAAAGTAATAGACACATAACACAGGAGACAATAGACTAACATGGAAACAGATTGGTAAGCAAACTAGTGGCAGAGTGGTGATTATTGTTTAAAGATTATATTTGAGTTTGTTTTGTGTTGTTGAAGCTCAATACTCGGGTTAAAAATTAAATCCTCATTTCTGTCTTTGGTGATTTACATGTTAAAAGGCAAAAATATGCATAATATGTTATGCATCTGCAATACAAAAAAGCATTATATATATCTCCTTTATAAGCCAAATTTAGACATTTTTCAATGATTCTAGTCTGAAATTCAGATAAAGTTCAACAAATTATGATTTTATCTCTAAATATACTTGAGTTCTGCGCAAGACTTCCTGGTAACTTTAGTCTCTTGTCCATACAAAACAAGACAAAATGTCTTAACATACATATTATGTGTCACATCCATATTTCCATATAGTTAGCATAACTTTTAAATTAATCTAACTGGCCTGATTGAAAAGTTTAGTTTAAGGTCAATTTCACTCATTTAAATACACTCTGAATAATTTTCACTAAATTACCTGCAAAATTCATCCAGCAAGCTATAATTGACATTTTACTCATAAATGCTCCAATTTACAAATCAGTTTCATAATTTATTTTACTTTACAAGTGAATATAGCAACTGGTGTTAAAGGTTTCAGATTTTGACACATAAGCATTAAGAATTGCCTGATACAAAGCAACAGTAGCTGCACTGTGCCAACTTTAATTCTAAATTAACCATAATTATATTTTTTTAAGATTTCAGTCACAACTTGTATTAAGCTAAATTATTTAGAAAAAAATATCCATGCAAAAATAACACCCACCCCAGTGGAGACATCTGAATAGGCATGAAAACTGTATCTTTGTTATTGTTGCAAAGCAGCCATCAGCATGCCAGAGTAATAATCAGCATCCTGCCATCTGCCTCATTAATAATACACAGTGAAGTACAGTGCAGTGCCTGCTCTGCGTCTGCAGATCCCAGGAATAAATTCAGATAGCATCACTGGGCTGTTGGAGAGTAGGGCGAATGTTGGCTCTCATGTCTTTTCTTGTCTATCTTTTGTTTCCAGCAAGAATGCAGCAGGTAAAATAGGGGATGAAAAAAAAATGTGTGTATGTGTGTATGTGTGTGAGGGGAATGAGAAAGGCGAGGTCTGGTTTGAATGAGGAGAATTTGGAGCGCACAAAGAGGCCAAGCTACTGGAATGTCAACAAGCTGGGTACTAAGCTCAATGCATGTGTGCGAGCGTGTGCATGCGAGAGCGTGGATGCAAAAAAAGAAAGCATGCATAAGTGCTGTAAAGTCAACATTAGAATATAGACGGATGTACAGATGTGTGGAAGGACACTGTTTATGTCAAGGAAATGCACATCTTGAAGTGCACGTATACACAGGCAGAGTCCCCCTCCCCCTTGCGCCCCCCTCCTTCCTCCTGAGCTGATACTCAGTTGGGAGCTGCGATGAGCCGTGTAAAATGAAGAGCAAACATACCTGGATGCCATTATAGGTAGATTTCAGGCTGGCTTATAGCAGGAACAGAGGGGTCTGAAACTAGTCTTGTGTTATTGTGCACACACGTGTGTGTATATACGCCTTTTATTCATGCAAGCACACAGTTTTATCCCCTGCGATGTAACAGATGAGTGTGCCGATGTTTCCATGAACATCTTATGCATACAGCAGTTTTTTCATGTTGGATCATCTTTGAGAAATCTGACTCAGAAAAAGAATATATTTTATAAAAGTAGCAACTGTCCTTTCCGCTCACTCACTTAAGCATCTCCTTCCTCTACTTACCATTTTCTTTACTTTTTTTTTCATTTTGTCTTCCCTTTTTCTCCCACTCTCTTCTTCCTCTCGCTCACCACACACAGTCATCCATAACATGTGTTTTGACATTCCTTCTAAGCACCAACAAAGCCCCTTAATTTCCCCCATTTGGTTGTCCTGTTGGTGCAGCTCCGACATTTCTGCATTTCTGTGGTTTCACAGTCTGAAGCTAAAGGCCTGACTTGTCTGCAGCTACAAGTGAGTGTGTGTGTGTGTGGGTGTGATTGTGCACATGCATTTGATATGGAAAGACAATGAGGGTATGAGCGAAGGTTAATTTGAGAAAAATAACTTTTAACGTGCATATTTACATTTTTTGGTTCTGAGCCAATTATAATGATGATAACAGCAGCAGTGACTGGGATTCTGCCCCTTCCTGCTGGTTTGCATTTAACTGCCAGAGCATAAAATAGCATAGAGACTTGCACTGGCTGTGACCCGTGCTCAATATCAGACTACCTGACTGAAAGAGAAAGTAATAAAGGAAATAATAAAAGGTATGAAAGAAAGAAAAAAAGAAAGTACTGACATTTGGGCTATTATACAAGTGCATCGATTGTGCCTGTGTCTGCTCTGGCTAGTGCTTTCTGCTTGTTATTGACCATCTGGTCTTATTATGCTCCTGCATACATAGTGTAGAGTTTATTTTAGTGCATAAGGGAACATATGCTATAATGGAAAGTAAGAGATGCAAGTGTTTTTAAAAAAAAGAGGGAAAAAAAATAAATATGGTATTTCCTGTCCCTAGTAAGAATATTTATCCTCTGAAACCAACCTGGACCAAAGTTAGGTCATTATTCGTTCTGTCCATGCATGCACTCGCACGCTATGTTTGTTTTAAAGACAGACACTGTGCCTTTTTGAATGTTTGTGTGCACAACTGTAAATCCTGCTCTGTTTATATCAAGTGTACAAACCTATTTCATAATTTTGTGCACACATGAACCGACTGCATACATGCTATATTACACACAGGTGCTTGAGCCACTGCAAGGCCATGTTTTCTTGTAATGTTTCTCCCCTTACTGAGTGTGTGGGCCATGTGTACTTAGGCTTTAGCTGCTTTCTTTCCTGCTGATGTATACCGATGCGTATGTCACGTGTTCTCACACACTTACAACTGTTCAGGTTTATTTTACAAATTATTTTTTGACTAGCTGTTTATGCTGAATTTCATAAATAATGTAATTAGACTAACAAAATGTTTTTGTATTGTTTAGGTCTCTGACTTGGATCTTTTTGATTGCTATGGACATATTTATTAATAATTAGGACCTACTGAATTAAATTACCCAAATTCCTTTGAACTCCACATAACTGAGGGGAGTAGAAAGACTACACTCCACTTCATGTCAGGTCTTTGAAGTTAGGAGTACTCATGAGGACTACCGAAAAAAGAAGCAGTGCTGTAAGTGAAAATAATTAATTGATAATGATTTTTACTGTAGTAAATGTTTTGTTCAGCATCATTAGTCTTCCTTTGGCAAATGACAAGTGTGACACTGTAAGTAAACTCAAGTATCAAGGACTAAGTATCAACACTGCAGCACTGGCTCTAGTTCAAATAAAGCAGAGTGTGTGCACTGCTATGCTCCTCTCAAGGTATTTGTTTTACGCCGTTTTTTTCTGTAGCCCATCATAGCATGCCAGCTAAAGCTCAGGGGAGTGAGTAGTAATCTGTGCCTTCTCAGCTGCCTGGATTACAGATGTAACATTGTGTTTTGCAGCCGCCAAACCTGACAGCAACTCTTTTCCCATCACACCTCGCTTGTTTGTGTTTTGAGTGCACTTTTGTAAGGAATCAAAGACAAAAAGATCAGGTGGACATGTATTTATTTTCTCATGCAGGTTTCAGTGGGATTCTGCATGCATCACTGTGGTACATGCTCTGTGTGTATTGTCAGCAGCAGGTGTGTGTTACAGCTCTGCAGTCACGGGTGATTGATTGCAGCTTTAGAACTGTTCATGTCCAGGTCCCGTGGTACTGTACCTACCAGTGCTGGGAAACTACACAGCCAACACTGGACTTGTGCTGTCATGAAGAAGAAAAAAGAAAGGAAAGGTGAATGGTAGTTCTGTGATTGCTGACTCATATAACAATGAAAATAATAGTAGAAGTGCGGTGTTCTCTTCAGCTGCAGCAGCTTTGATTGGACAGACCAGACTGATGGCTGACTGATAGCTCCATAGCAGTTACTGTACAATGGAGTTTGGTGGTACTAAAAAAATAACTTTTCACATCCGAAGATGCATTTGCTATTCTATAGCACGACATATTTTTACTTTATTCCAAAATGTCATGTTTTATTCATTCTTACTACGGTACATGCTCAAAAAGTTAAAGTAAGTTTAAATCTGAATGTGTGGATGGAGTGAAAACTGCTTCCTGTCACACTTATTCAGTTATATAAAGTTATGCATTTTTGTTGAAAATGTTAAGTTTTTCATGGTTTTGACCATGTTTTCATTCAAAATGCAGCTTTAGTTTAAATTTGTTGTCATGCATCTTCATATGGATGAAATGTAGTAAGTCAGGCTATCTTGTAACACAATGTGTAAAAAGCAACCACGATGTATTTACACTATACGTATAATATATGATCCATGTAAACATATAAAAATATGAATGAAAATAAACATCAGTTCATAATTGAGGCCAGTATCACTTTTATTGCAGACCAGACACTTTTAGTTCTTTTCAAGAGTTTCCTAAGTTCTCTGCAGCCTCAGCTCACCCTGTCAAGGTCGCGGCATATTTGCAGAGTGTGCCTGTGACGAAGACAGTAATTTTAGCAGATATTATCTTGGAACCCAGAAATAATGTCATAAATTACAGTCCATTAATTAAGGCTATCATTTCTCACATCCCCCTCATCTTATCCCTCTCTCTAAAACCCTCTCCTTCTTTATCTCATCTTCACCATCCCTTATCACTTCTCATGGTCTCCTCCTGAACTTTCAAGGGAGAGAGAGGGGAGGGGAGGGGAAAGAAAAAAAAAAAAAAAAAGAAAAAAAAAAAAAAAAAAAAAAAAAACAAACAAACACACACGAGCCCTACCACC
>JBAMIG010000020.1:16065154-16081656 GCA_037177335.1 Kiunga ballochi
TGTGTGTGTATTTTTCAGTGAGGAAGAAAATTACAGTCAAGAGAACAACCTTGTTAGGAAAGGGGAAAAGAAAGCATGTTTCTTTTTTAAATGTTGCAACACCACTTCCACTTTTGAAACATTTTAGTATTTCATCTGGCCTACTCCCATTACTCAATATTTTGCAGTTATGATGGTGTCTCTGATAAGATTAAACCTGATACCTACTTCCAGACCAATGTGTAATTATTTGGCTAATGTGTATTGCTGCACCCTTGCAGATCTATCAACCAGCAAGGCACAAGTCTCTTTAATGGTGTTTAATAGGCAAGACAATGCAAAGTAAATTTATTTGTGTAGCACAATTCAGCAACAGAGTGGTTCAAATAGCTTTACAGAAACAATCCAACATTTAAACATAAGCTTGATTTTTAAATCAAAAGAAAAGAAGAACAATTGGATAATGATCAATTACAGATTAAATTAAATAAAAAACTTAAAATAATGTATAATGGAAGCTTTTGAAATGCAGCAGAATACAGGAGGGTCTTTTAATAAACTGAATGTTTCAGATGATCTGAGGAGTTTTGCTCCAGACATGTGCAGCAAGGTGAAAGCAGCATCTCCATGTCTCGTTCTGACTCTGGAACTGAATTTAAATGAGATCTGTATGATCTCGTACTGGTAGATTCATACTAGGACAAGAGATGTCTGATGTATTTTGGAACTAAACCCTTCAGAGCTTTATAAAATGAAAACAGAAAATCTATCCTCTGACGGACAGACAGCCAGAGTAAAGAAATCAGAACCATGTTGTCTAATTCCTTTGTCTTGGTGAGGATTCTAGCGACAGAGTTCTGAGTTAGGAAAGTTGTCAAATTGATTTTTTTAGAGAGACCAGCAAAGACACTTACAGTATGCAGGCCAACTAAAGATGAACGCATATGGATTCGTTTTTCCAGGTCTTGCTGTGACATCAGATCTTTCACCCTAAATATATTCTTAAGGGGATAGTAGGTTGACTTAGTTAATCCCCATGTTTTTAAAAAAATTTGCTTTGAATCAATCACTACCCGCAGATGTCTGGCCTGGTTGGTGGTTTTTAGGTTTATAGGATGAAGTTCTGTGATAAACTTTTATTGTTTCTCTTCGACTCCAAACACAATCACTTCAGTTTTGTTTTTGTTTAGCTGAAAAAAATTTAGGCACATCCTTGCATTTACCTTTTTCCTGCACAGGGCCTGACACTGTATTATAAATCTGTGTGTCATCTGCGTAGCTAAGGCTACTAATGCTCTTATTCAGTATAATCTGAATAAGCCAGTGCCTTGCACTAGCTCTTTGGCAGCAGTTTGTGAACTGGCTTCTTCCAATACAGCCCACAAACAAAGGCACCATCATACTGGTATTTTGACAGCTAGGATGTGGAATCATTAGCCTCTTAGTCAAGCTGCTGGAATGGTTTTGCTAAGGTTGGTTATACATATCACAGTAACAGCCATATGATTTCTTGGATCCAACATTGCATGGTAGATTACTGCATTGTAACAAGAGGGTCAAATTATTCACTTTACCTGACAGTGGTTTCATTGTAGTAGTTGATTGATGTGTGTGTGTGTGTGTGTATTGCTTGAGGCTGTGTAATAATGTGAAATTATTATGGAGGAGGTTTGATAGTTGAGTGCCTGAGCCTCACAAGGGTTCAATGAAAATACAAATGAAGGCCAAAAGTGGAGGAGAACGGTTGGATCAGGGAGTAACAGCCTGACCAGGCATGAAAACTATCAGCAAAACACTGAGAGTCTGCTACTTTAACTTACTTCAGTCCAGGTTTAATTCAGTAATGTAATATTTATCTGATCAATGTCTTTACTGAAGTGTTTTAAAAGATAACAGCATTTATTAGCAAGAGAGAAAAGTGTTCCCTCACACAAAAACATGTTTAATTATGTCTGTCTTTATATTTTATTGAAATATGTTATAACATCTGCAATGGACAACCTTGAAAAGAAATTCATCACACATTCCAATGTAAAAAATGTGGAAAAAGAAAGTTGCTCTATGGGGCTTTTTGTATGTATTCTAAGAAACTGAAAAGAGAGAAGCTAGCATAAACTATTGACGAGGTTAGCTAAAGGTAGGAAGAAATTATTGTAATCAATGGTTCAAGGTTCAAGATGGACCCACTGTCCCCACGTTTAGACTGTGGACATTTTCATACAGTACATTATTCTCATTAATCGATGAAAAGTTTCTGAAAGGTTTTTCTGATTCTTTTTTTCTTTTTACATTTAATAGATATACAACAAATACTTGCATTATTTGAGCTTTATATTTTAAAAGATCATTTATGAGGGATATGCCTGACAAGCAATGAAGGTTAATCAAAATAAAATATCTCAAATATCATAAGTAGTCACTGCTCTACCAATCAATGTTTGATGTGGACATTTTATTTTTTAATTTGGCAGCATAGAAACATGACTGTCGAACCACCTGCTGAAAAGACAACAATAATAATAATTATTATTAATAATAATAATAAAAATAATAATGACAATAACAATAATAATCCATTTTCCTAATACAGAACATTCCCCTGAGCTCTGTGAGTTTCAGACATTGCACCATTTCACTGCTGTACTTTGAAATAGCACAGCCCTCCTTAGCCATATGAATGCAATTCACTGATAAATGTTCTAGTGAGTTATGGCCTGCAAAAAACGGCACCATATCATTTGATCTGATACGTTTATGCCGATGAAGCAATGAGTAAACCACGAAGTAGAAGAGCTATACATTGCTACCTTCTCACACACAAGCGTGCACTGCCACAAGCAATGTGAATATAACAGTGTGATGGTAAATCAGAATGGGATTTCAATTTCGTTTTACTCCACTTCGTGCACTTAGATCATAACTTACAGGTGCTTACTCTCACACAGACAGTTTAAACACATGCATGCACAAGGAAAGTCCTAGATACTGACTGATAGAGCCACATTTTAATCAACAGGAGGGGCAGATATTAAGTAAATTGAAAAGCAAACATGCACACACAGGTTTCCACAGCTGGTTCTCTGTAATCAAACTTCATAAGTAATTTAATCAACTCAAGAGGGTGTACGTGTTAGTGTGAAGGGTTGTGTGGTTTCTGAATACATCCCTATGTGAGTGTAAATGGTTGCTTGTTTTTCTCTGTTAGTTTCTGTGCATGTACACAGACTAGGCATGCCAATGTAAGCCATCTATGCTTGGCATAATTATTACATGCATAATGTGTCTCCCTAGTCTCCCATGTCCAAGATATCAGGTTTTCTGAATATTTATAGATTTTTCTCATTTTTAGAAAGCTGAATTGACCTGTAAGAACTCCTATCCTCAAAATAAATTAGCTTACTACATCATAATTGGCTGCACTGTTACATAAAAGTAATATTTTGCTCAGTTAATGTTTGAACAACTAGCACACCAATAATCAACTAACAAACAAGAGCTTCTTCAACGTGTAAATATTTTCTCCTACTTTGCAACTTGACCTGTTTTCTTTAGTTAAACAATAAGACTACATAGATTCAACGATTGTATCTTTACTTTTGCCCCAAAGGAAGCATATAAATCTGTCCCTTCAACCCAAACGGTTGTATTTTCTTTTTTTTACAATAAGTCATTTGCATTGGAATTTATAAAAGATTAGTCTTACTCTAGTTTAATCACCTTTCTTGTACACCTGGCAGAATTTGTGTTTGTGTTTAGGTCTTGAGTGTAAAGGACCTGAGCCATGGTGTTGAACCACTGTGGGACCCAAAGTAAAGCTCATAATCCCCAACTACTCCCTGGGTGCTGGAATCTGGTGTGGCTGCCCACTGAGTTAAATACATAGAAGGAATTTCACAGCTGGAATCAATAAAGTGTGAGCTAATAAACTGCATGTAAAAATAAGTCACTAAAAATAGAACTTGATATAAAAAAACCCTTAGGAATAAATGTATTTATTATGAGTCTCACTGAGCTCTGAATCTAAGCAAGCAGCTTTAAAAAAACTGGTTGTTTTAATGTATGTATGTGTGTGTGTTTCTTTGTTAGTTTGTTTTTCTCAAGTACATGTAAGGTCATTGAGTGAACTGCACAATTTTAATAGAATGCATGAGCTCACAAGCAGGGATGAACATTTTAGCATTAGTTCAAATTTAGGTGAATGTGTTTGTATTTCTGTGAGTTCATATGAGCATGCACTTTAGTGTACATGCACATTTGCAGTCTGCATCAGCATGTGTGTTGCAGTTATTTTGCCCATCTTTTATAACAGTTCAGTAGTTCATGGACCAAGAGCTGCAGTTTATTGCCCATGGGTGTGTGCGAGTATTTATATTTTCATTGTTTCCTCTGGCCAGAGATACTAGGCTGTCCTGCAGGTATAGCCCCAATGACCTCAACACAAGATATTATGTTCACTCTTTATGGTAATTTGTTTCTTCGGGAAAACATCACAGAGCTGCATGAGAACTACAATACCCCCAGCGACCCGCAGAGTCCCATGATGAATAAAAAGTTTGGGTTTTATTTAATGATTAAATATAAACTAATGGAGAATATAGCTGTGCTATTTCTTAGTTACTGGGTGCCGTCAATTCTGCTTGTTCTGACAGAAATGTGTTTGCATAACTATCAACTTTAAACATAAATTTCTAATCAAGCTGTCATCCAAGACTGTCAACAATTGATTTATTTTCTCATTTGATTTCTGATCACAAGTACATCTCACTTTTATTGCAGCAAAACTTCCAAATTGAAAGACAACCATCCTGTCACTTTGCCTCTGGGAGGGTCAGAATAAGTTCATCTGTTATGATTGTGCCAGCTGCCATCAACATAAAATGAGGAGAATGATGAGTTAAAGTGGAATATGTTTGATTTTCATCCTCATTTTAATGGAGAATAGAGGGGCTCTGTTGTTTCTTACAATGCCCTGTCCATTACCCAGAGATCAATAGCATTTGAGTAGAATATCATTATGGGTATCAAGCCTGCTTGTCTCCATGGTCCTGAGAAATGGGGACATTATGCAGGTCAATGTTCTACATGAGTGTAATTGTAAGTGTGAGCATGTGCTTCTACTGTTACTATAATGTTGTTTTGCATAAGGTGTGAATATGCAGTGATGATGGATGCTGAAGCTTCAACAGAATTCATATACAAAAATAACTCCAATGTGAGCGATGTCCATATATGAGATGAGCTTAGAAACACTCTGACATTGTATTGCCATCCTCTGCCTTGTCACCACTAATATGTTATACAGTACTGGTTAGCAACAACAACACATTGCTTCTACACCGTATGAACAAATAACCCCCCTGTATGTACAGCTAATTCATGTTACAAAGAAATTATTTAAGTTGCTTCGACTCTTCCTGTGGATTATGAGAATAGAATACCTAAAGCTGCTAAGGAAGGGTAAAACAAAGGTAACAAGAGACAGAGGTAGTGCCTATAGCAACTTTCACACAAAGTATTCTTTGTGGGTTTTTTTGGTTATTTAAAATTCCTTAAAACATATGAGAGTAGCTTTAAGGTTGAAGGATAAAGTTAAAAGGTTTCCTCCCCACACCGGCCCTAATTAAGCTCATTCATCTGTGAAGCATACACTATTGTCCAACTAAGAGAGCCCGAACAAAAATTCCTTCAGACGCATCAGAACACATTGTTCTTTTTTGCATGTGTGAATGGTAATCCAAAATTGATATATACTCAAATAATCTTTATTACATCTTATGCTTATTAGTCCAAAAGTGTAACTCATTGGAAATACTTTTGCTTTTTCTTCTTGATAATGTTTTCTTTCTTTTCACCCTTTCTTACAGTTTAACTCTTTTTAAAACATCTTCATCATACACATATATGCATAGAAGGTGTTTTTCTGCTATTTAAAAAATATATTAATTTAATCCATTATACACTATCAGTCAAAAGTTTGGACACACACTTTCTAAATAAATCCAATGGGAAAGTGCCTCCTAACTTTTGACTGTATTTATGTAGCATATTCAACATGTTAACAAAATGAGAGCAATGGGGACGAGGAATACTTAAAAGTTCAAATTGGGGCATGAACAGGGGAAGGTGGCTGGTTGGGTGAGCTGAGACAAAGACAGACACAGGGACTAAAAGGAGGGAAGGGGTTGGGGTGTGAATGTGTGTGACAAAAAGAAAAAAAAGCTTAAAGGAGAAGTCACAAATAAAAAGGTTGTGGAGAGGTGAATGGATTTAAAGAAGGCAAGAAGAGTGATGAGACCCTGAAAGGAGGCTAGGCTGCTGTAGTTAGGTGATTCATAATTTAACATTTGACTCGTAACAATACAGAAAGTAACTATGAAATAGTAAAAATGATAATCTGCACCATCTGCTGCCACTAAAAAAGTCAAGTAGCTATTTCCACAGGGGCCAAGTGACAAGGGTCTGGTTTGCTTATCAAATGCTAGGGAATGTCTTGTCTGTGTCCACAACCAGATGTGTCATACTCAGGTGGTACACCACACACATGGTGTCCTCTGTGGTCCCAGAGTATTGCAGACATGGACTTCTCTTCAAGTTCTGAAATAAAAATCTTTTTTTCTCTCTTGAATGAAATTGTTGGTTTATTAATACTCTGCTCAAGTTTCTCCTCTGTTCTCTTACTTGTCACATAGAGCACTAGGGTACCAGCATCATCATCATCAAAGCTAACATCAAAGTCAAACTGTATGGCTTTTTGCTCAAATGCAAATAGCTTTTTATGTAAATACAGTCACTCAGACCCCCGTTAAAAGTAACTCAACAGAGAGAGATCAAAGGAAATTGCCACTTTTTGCCACTAATGTGCATACATAAACTCACTTTATTTCAGGGAATGGGGAGGGAAAGCAATGAGGTAACAGGGATGGACAGAGTAGAAAAGGAGAAGGAAAAGCAGAGTTGGAGGTCACATAAGCATGTGTGTGTGTGTGTGTGTTGGGGGGTCACAGAAGAAGATGGAGAAAGCAAACAGAGTCAGGTTAATGTTAATGGGGACAAGTATCTTGTCCTATTAAATATAGATGAGACTGTTGTGGAACATGAAATATATATGAAACACAGGGTTTGACATCTGTATCCACCGTGTTTAAGAGGCATGTCTGAGGAGGACAAGCGAGGTAAGCGAGCTCGAGTGGAAAAACAGCAAAATAAGAAGCAATGTGGTAAGAAACAAAGGAGGGAGTGGGCCTTCTTACAAAGAGAAAAACAAAGAAAGAGATGTCTGAGCAAGACAAGGTTTGAGGCAGCATTTGATCCCTGGCCAGTTGGGGGTGCTTCTTTTGCCGCTCTTTTGTTCATACACTCTGGCATTTTTACCAAAGGGAGGATCAATATTTTATTGTTGCTTCTTGGTGCGCCATTGATCCTCAGCGTTTGAGTGTTAATCTGGGGTCTTGGTTTCTCTTGGTCGAGACACATCCCTTGAGATTTATCAGCAGAGTAGGGCTACTAACCCTGGTGTCCCAGCTAGAACTCCCATTAGGCTCGCAAAATCCCCTAACCTCAGAGGTCACAGTCCCTGTAACTTTTCTAACGAGGCTCCTGTTGCTATGGTGAACAGATAGACATATCTTTATGTGTCTTCTATGTTTTACCTGGTGATAAAATATAGTAGACATAGACATCTGACAATTGTATAAAAGTAGAAATAGTTTAAATGCGTCCTTCATTTCTGGTTTAAGTCGCTCTTCAGCACAACGTATGAACTGTTAACCCACTGAAGAAGGAAAAAACAAAGAGCTAAGGAGTATTTATAAAGTCTACAGGAAATATTACTATTGTTTTTACCAGTCCATCTCTGCTGCTAGAAAATAACATTGGTTGGGAGATGTACATAACTGGACATAAAACCAAACGGAGCAGATTTATTATTGCTATGATACAAATACTACCATTTTTTTCCTGCATATTTCAAAATATCATCTGAAAAGTGTTGCTAAATTAAAAAAAACAAAAACTTTTATTTGTGTCTGTTTCTTGTTGCTAAGGAGATGAAGGAGCAGAGTATAAGTTGTGTGCTGCATGTGGTTATGCAGTGCAATTATAAATGCCTTTCATTTTGACTGTCTGTGTTTATTTTCCAGGAGCCAGTATGCACAAGGGACAGTAATTTGATGATATATATATATTGCACTTGTTTTTAATCTACTGTTGCTGTCACTTACACTTAGTCTTCACTTCTTGTGTGCTTTCAGTTGCAAGGAACCAGTATGGGCGAATTGGCAGTGATGTCACCATGCAGTGCGGCGCCTTGGACAATGATGCATCAGTATCGTGGAAGGTGAACGGGACAGATGTAAAGGCCCAGCATCATCTAGAAGGTCCCAGATTGATCCTGACCCAGGTCGACCTTGACCATAACGGACTCTACAGCTGCTTTCAGAATCCACACGGAGAGAGACGGGACACCATCTTGCTCCACATTGGCAGTAAGAACATATTGTAATTTTGTTTTGTTTTTTTCTTTTCTTTATTTGTGGCAGGTAGCAAGCTATAGGCAGTGTATCCTTAGAGGTGACATTTTACTCTCATTTTTCCTTTCCTGGCTCAGTTTAAACCCTTAGGCTAAAAAGGCCCTTTTAATAGTAAGCTTCAACATTCGAAGCCGTTTCATTTGAATTTTAAATGCCAGTATTAAAGTGGAATTTCAATGATAATAGTCCTAACAGCAAAACCTGCTGCTGCCTCATGAGAAGTCCTAATAAATAGTTGTTAAAATGACATTTGGTCTTTCTGCAGTCATGACTGGACATTTTAATAATCATGCAAAAGCTATTTGATTGTCAATTTAACAGCTTGTCATAGCAGTCTTTGAGCTGCCAATGGTCTCCTTTGAGATTCATTATTCTGATGGGGGACGGTTTTATATGCCGGGTCTGCACGTAGTGTTGAAAGAGGAGGGACCTGTAAATGACACAAACCCCTGTGGATGATCAGACTTGGTTCAGTGTAGCTATTAAGTTGTTAAAAAAAAGCTCTACTTGCACCTTTTACCGATACAGTTTTGCAAAAAAAAAAAAAAAAAAAACTTTTTTAAGTAGGATCAGTTTTACATACATGGATGTAAGATTAGCAGAATGAGGCTTAATGGTTATGAAAATTACCCGGCAATTAAGAATATTGGCTTTCTGATGTATTTTTACATGCAGTAATACTATTTAATTCCTGCACAAAACCTTCTCCAACCCTAAAAGAAAAAACCTCTTAACAGAAAGCAACAAGTTAATGCCTGCAATAATACATTTTTAACAACACTGGAGTACAGTAAAAACTGAAGAAAAGAATACAATTTAAACTGAAAAAACACAATAATATTTTAAACAAGTATAAACATTTTAAATCAAGAAACTTTAAAGTTTAACTATTTACAATCTCCTTTCAAGACAAATGTTTACTTTTTCAATCTTTTGCATTACAATATTTTAGTATGTATTACTTTTCAAGATGACATTAAATTTTTCTTATTTTTTTTCTCAATAAATAAAAATGCATGTAGGGTTAGAGTTATAAATGACATAAGATAGAAATGTATCACCTCTAAAACTAGGGACCATACAAGTTCAATAAAAGAAACATTTTAAGACTGTTTAAAGACCACATATGACATAATTTAATGCCTTTTGACGGCCACACAACAAAAACTATATGAATAGAATTTAAGAATACATATTTATTTATATGAGCAGTTACTAATTATTTCACTGACCTGGGTGTGTATATAAAATGCAAGGATTGGTTACACATAAACAGGTTAATTGCAGAAGTGGAATTTACTAAAGTAAAAAAAAAAGACCGTGAACAACAGCAACCACACGCACACACACATACTCACACACATAGAGAATGCAGGAGCTTACATAGAAAAAATATCTCTCACCTTAAAATCAGAGAAAAATATATATTTTTAACCCTACCAGGAGATGAATAACTGCATCAGGGAGCGATCAAATTATATCCCTCACTGAGGTGTTTAGAATGCTGTGCACATTGTGTGAAAAGGTTTAATCTGCCATCATTGTTTTTATTTCTAAATCATATTATGGCTTATAATTATTACACTCTTTCTTATGTGGTTTATTAATATTGGTGAATTGTAAGAATATGCAGCGACTGAATAAAACGTCAGGAGATTTAAAAAGTTATTTTTTTTCTGTCAAGAGCATTTTCCTCCATTGCATTTAAGTAATTTATAGAAAATTAACATAATACTGACTTTAAAGTTGTTGATATTTACTTTAAAGTTATTAAGGCTATATAGAGGTTAAATGCATGAAGCTATTATAATATTAAATTAGATAACTTTTTTTTTTTTTTTTTATCAGAACCCTGTCTGGTTTCATCTATCACCACAATACCATGCAGCATTCCACCTGTACGTAGAATTATACCTGGACTGCATGCTGGGGGAAAATACTTTAAATAATTTTAAAAACTTCATGGGAACCCTCTAAAACTACATTTCTCCATACTAAAGAAAGATAAATGAAAATACAAAGAAAATGTTTAACATTTTAAAGATGATAAGATTTAAAATATCAAGCTTTAAAGAGATTCCAATCTTTTAACTTTAACACCTGTTTTCATTTCAACTCTTCTGAACTCGAATTTCTAAACCTTTTTGTATTTAATGTATGCATTACCAAATCAGCCATGACCAAACATTTGATAACCTCTATTTAGACAAACAAATTTATTTTAACAATAACAAGTTGTTAACTTTTCATTAGGCAAGAGTTCTAGTTAACCATTAAAAATGAATATCTAAATGATCTGCAGAACACTGAAGGGACCAGATTTATAGTATTTTAACATTTGAATCATCTATTGCTGAGAGTTTTCCCCTCCCTCGGTGTTAGACGAATACACCCATCATTGAAATTATATAGAATAAATATTATTAGTTTTCAGTATTTTTTTAAGGATTTTAGAAAGTGTCATTTTTTCTCTTACTCTGGATTTTTATTTTTTTTTATTTTTTAGCTAATAATGAAGTTATGTTTTTATGGTCTCAGTTGGCTTGTTTTCCATGACCTAAAACTGATGAACCTCATTTTAGATTTGATGTTCCTCCAGAAATCTTTCTGCAACTGTCATCTGTCTGGCAGGTGAAATGAGAAATTAGCCATTAAAAAGGTCAGATCACTTCAAAAGGTTGCCAAAACTAACACATTTTGAAGAACAGCAATAGAAAAACTTTGATTTATCTCACATGGCATTGGACTTAATAAACTTTTACAAGATTCTTGCCCCCTTCTAGTATTTTTTTTTTCTAACATGAACTTTGCCTTCAATCTGAAAGTTTTCCTCTAATTTTTGCTGAGTAAGATGTTCCCAAGGGCTTGGCTTTATTCAGATAGAAAGCAGCACATTTAACAGTGTAATTTTGGGATTAAAAATGTAAACAGCAGTGCACAGTGAATAAATGACCAGCACATATCCACCTCAGTTAATTAACCATGCCTGTGTGATCCCATCTTCCTATCAACAGAGCCAGCAGAGAGCCAAACACACCACCCATCAAGATAGCATTGCGGCGCTGATGTTAAATGTAACATTTCCAGGCTAATGTTTGATGAATGAGACTATATTTGAGTGTGACAGTTTGGTTAATCATATTGGCAATGATGAATTACTGAATGCTGAAACAATACCGAATTAATGAGAATTTTATGTTATGCTAGATTGTGTCGGCAGGGTGAATGATGCAATGCATAAACAGGCTAGATAATATGTGTGTGAAAAGCAGAGACCGAAAAAGAGATGTGCACTGCATGTCTGTGCCCTAGCTTGTACACTTCCTTTTGGCAGGAGAGGTGTTTTTTGCATCATTATGACACTTTTGGTGGTTCTAAGATGATGCATGCGAGAGAGAAACAGACTTTTTATTGTGCAACCATCCATCAGGGGTCAATTACAAGTTGGGAAGAACAATGCCTCTGTGGTTTAGCATGGCATTGAGTCTAATTGTCTTGTTAGCAGGGATTTCATGATATGTGCTGCACATGCTGGAGCAACGTCAATTCTGCGTTTCAAATTTCAGAAACTCACATTTATTATTTTGTTCTTGCTTTACCCACGTTATCATCATGTCAACTCTTACCCACAAGGTTCCAAAGTGCTGTGCAGATAGAGTGATAATGACATAACGACAGGCTACACTTGTTGTGATTACCACCATAATGATGGTTGATTTTATGCAGTGTTTATTACTTCCATGAGGGACTTGTTCTGTTTTACATGGATGGAAGTAGGATCAGGAGAATAGAAAAGTGCCATCTGTCTACGATGCCTTCATCGTACATCGTAACTTTTTTCTCACTTCCCATCAAACATAGTTATTATCTCTTATCTTTGTCTTTTATGTGTCTCTTTAGAGCTACATATGTGTGTTTGTGCGTGTTCCAGTGTAGTCAGGCTGGTACTTTGTGGCTGCATCTGTTGGCTTTGCAGTTACAATAGAATAGAGGACACAACCTTTAACCCCAAACCCATCTGTGTGTGTGTGTGTTTTGAATTTATAGTGTGTCAATGTAATGTCGGTACAAAGAGACAGCAGTCTTATGTGTGCCTGTGTGTCGGGAATTTTGGTACCACTTTGCTGTCTATTTCTATTCTCTTTGCATCATGTCTCCTCTATGTATATGTATGGGATGCTGACACTCCCCGTCACTTTTTGTACACATAAAGCTGGAGTAACTCTAAACACACACACACACACAAACAACAAATCTTACATGCATAGTGGCCTGGATGTAGATGCGTAAAGGTTTGCGTCTGTGCATTTTTGTGTTGAGCGAGACACAGCTGGGAGGGGGAACTTGTCCAAAAGTGTTTATAAGAGGTTCCTATCTCATCAGTAAGCACACACAGTGGGACATGCACTCAGGCAGGGACACACAACGACACACTTCAACACCGGAGTGCTCGTTGACATCTTTAGACACTATCTCCAACAAAGAAGTAGGACATTGTGGGAAAGATATAAAACGTGTCGAACTGATGGCAAAATGCAAGGGTTAAGGAAACAGTTGTAAAAGTTCAGTTTATTTTACTAAGAATATATATATATATATATATGTTTTAAAAAAATATATGTTTAACCATGTCTGTTTTTTGTTGCTGTCTAAAATTCCTGTCAGCTTAACAAGCTATTTTTGCAGAAACATTTGCTGGACCTACATTGATACAGAATAAAGCCTTCCAGCAAACACTGCATCAGTGCAGGGGGTCATGTGACGCGCCAGAAACCTTGGTGACCTGTCACCCTGTCGACTTAGAAACACACAAACAGGCCAAAGCTACTTCAACAGGTTTCATATATGCTTTTTCACATCCCCAAAATATTTTGTCATTTACGTTTTAATGTTGTCAAGTTTTTTTTTTTTTCTTTTAAGAAGATAGCAAAATTGAGTGCTCTATGAAACATCTCCCATGCTCATACATGTGCTTGACATGTTAAGTGAAATGGGGCCCACGTTCAGAACGCCATCTAAATGAGCTAGCTCCTCCAAAGTCCCTTGCAATCTGTTTCTTAATCCCTTACCCACACACACCACTCAATACAGAGCTGCTGTGCTAGGTGCTAGCCTGCCATTGAAAACAAGTCTGATTTTAGCGTCTTGTATATGAAGAGATGCAGAAATTTTGAGAAAGCAACGTGCCGTGGGATTTGTGCTTAACCTTTTCAGCAACTTGATGTACAGTTGCATTAATATGTATGAACAGAGCCTCTATTTACCAAATCCTACGACAGATGAAACATGGCCTTTGTAATGATTTTGATGAGGTTTAGTTAGAGCCATTAGAAGGTGAATGTGTACCTTAAAACCATTTGCAGTGGGGGGAATTTGTTTATTGCAGATGTTTTAAATCATTTAGTTTATAAGAGACCAAAAATTAACTCTACTGCAAGTTAAAATAATGATGCAGTATCAGTATCATGGTGGCTGTCTCATTTGTGTAATAGATTTAAAGAAAACAGGTGTTTAACTTTATTTAGCCACAACTATGTAAAATGATCAGTTACCTTTGCCAGACAGCTTATTTCATCTATCTTAAACAGCATCCATCAATTTTTAATGTCTGACTTATCATAGCAGATGGCTTGGAAGATGTCTGCAAAAAGCACTTGGAAAAGAAAAAAAAAGGGATTGGATGAATCTTCCTACTGCAAAAGCAAATGTCAGCTGCCACTATCACCACAGCTACAATCAGGACCAATACTGCCAGCACCTAATGCTCCAAACTTGTGTCTCTGTGTACTTGTATATCAGGAAAACTTTCAGCTGACTCGCAAGGAATGGAAAAGTAGTTTATATATATTTATATATATGTATATATAAATAAATAAAAAATTCAGCAAATCCCCTTTGAGCTACTCTCCTATTATATGCTCTTGTCATTTTTTAAACAAATCTGATGCAGACTTTTTCCTAATCCTACAAATAAGACAATATAATTCTTAACTGTGAGCAGGAGTTGTGGTTTGAGGCATTTGGTTGCTGTTAGTGTACATATAGTCGCTGTTTAAAATTTAGAAGATTAAAAAATGCAACAAAATTAAACAAAATAATACTTTTTTCAACCTTGTCTTTAATTTTTTTTTGGTTAAATCTCGTAAAACGTTTTTAAAATCTGTTTTAGATAAAGAGACAGGCTCTTTGAGACAATGTTACATGTTACAATACTCTAGCTTGCAGAGATCAGTGGCATCAGCCCATATGTGCAAATAGAAAGGCACAGAGCGAGACATGACAAGCATTTGTAGAGAACAAAGTGATGCAAGTATTCTCTCCAGTGGTCCCATTAATGTGCATGTTTCAGTCATTTCTCAGTTTAAGAATATTATGTTTATCAAAAATACATTTGACATATCTAGTTAGTGAAGTAAGACAAATCCTTTACATTTTTGGTTTTATTCAACAACTACCTCCATATGTCGCTTCAACAAAGTTATACAAACACACCCTGGCCGTTTTTTGTTTTTTTTTGCCTCCAAGTATGAGTAACAGGAGTGAGTTCTCTCGTTGGATTGATGTACATCTCTTACCCTCAGGCAACATATTTCTACACACACCAATTGATGTCCGTTTCCTTTCCCAGGGCAGCTTGTTTTTGGTGCCTAACCCCTGCATATACACACACACACACCCTCACACACACACACACACACACACACACTCATGAGGCATGTGCTACATTGCAGGGTAATGGGATTGTCTTGTCTTCTTGCAAGCAGATCGCTATGAAAAAGGCTAAACCAATGGAACTCCAGGGGCCTTCTCCTTAACCTAGGAAGTACTGTATGTGACTCCAAATATAAGGCCACATCTGGAACTGCTGAACGTTTTGGTTAATTAATCTTCTTGTTTGTCATGTAGGACCCAATCAATCATAGTATAAAATGAGGGCTTAGAATGAAATGAAGCATTTATTGTGTGGTCAAAAAGCTTGTGAGGAGACTATTTTAAAGACTTAATAAATGAAGTGCATGTTCACATTCATTGCAACAAGGAGAAATTTTTAAAAAATCTTGAAACACATGCTGGCTTCAGGATTACTCCAATTTCGGGGTAAGATGAAAAGCTGGAGAAACGTCTAGACAGAAAGTAAGAGTTTCCAACTGGAATCCATGTGACAGATGGTCAGTAAAACAAGACAAATACGAGAAATGAACTGTGGTTAAAACATGACGAGTTGAAGTTCTATAGCTCACTTTTTTTGCCATAGCTTTCTCCTTGCCACATGTAATTCTCTGGACCCCTTTCTTTGCATTTTAGCTTTTACATTAGATATCCAAATATTCATCCCCAAACTCATGATCGTCCTTTTTATTTATTTTTTTCTTCTTTAGCTTGCCCTGTATTCTTTTTTTTTGCTTCTTATCCCATATTTCCTTCTTTTTATTTCTTGCTCTACTTGCAGGAAAACAGTAACTGTCATTCCTTTATTGTAACAGACAACCATAACAATTGGGAAACTGGGTCTGGTTTAGGAAATCAGCGAGAAGCCAGAAGAAAAGTTGAAAAAGTACAAAAAGAAGTGTGTGCTTTGGCTTTCCTATCTGTTGCCTATCAGGACTAATCTGGCAAGACAGATTATTTTCCCTTCCGTTTTCTCTCAGTGCTGCTCTGTCCAAGACAAACAATGTGGCAAAACTAATTAGTAGCATTAGTTCGTACTTTATAGTATTTATCCATTTTTTACTTTGAATCAGATTAGAGCTCTGATTTGTTTTTCTTCAGAAGTAATGTAAAAAAGAGAAATACAATTGGAAATGTGTTGGAGCGCCGCCAAGATTCTTCAAAACCAAAATCCTACATTCTGTTTTTTTGTACCCATTTCTACATTATGTATCTCTTCATTCAAATAACTCTTGGCTCCTAAAGCACCTATTCATCTTTCTTGTACCATTTTTCTTGCACAGACACTCTATTTTCCTCTTCACATATTTCTTATTTATATATATA
>JBAMIG010000020.1:16083847-16094998 GCA_037177335.1 Kiunga ballochi
TATATATATATATATGAAGGTGTATAGCCTCGTGAGTGTATTTGTCACTACATATCATTCTAGTTTACGCCATTCCCACGTGCAAATGGAGTGAGAAAAGTGAATCCTTGAATTGTAGCATCATTTGAAAACTAATCTGGAGCCTTGATTTATGTCTCAGTCTTCTCCTCAGTTCCATGCTTGATATTCCACATGACATTTCATGACCAGGAGAAATAATCAGAAGCAAAATGCCATGTATCATTGTTAAGATTTATATTATGCCACAGCCTGAGGCAGTTTAACATGAAAACTCACGGCTCATTCAGAAACGTTTTCATTTCATAAAGATGTGCACATTGTATGTACAGCATACAATGCTGGCCATGTGTGTGTTTTTTTAATGAAGATATAGAGACATAGGTTTGCAAAACCCCATTAAATCTCTGATATAAAGAAAATAAAAGAAATTTGTCAAGCTTTGGTAGACTCATATGGAAGCCTGTATGAGGTATGTTACAGACCCGGGTTCTGTTTACCACAAGTTTGTAGTATCTGTTTGTTGAATAAAGCAAAAGGAGCAGCTGCAAACAATATGACTGAAAAAGTGTACAGTACATGTACTCATGAACATCCATACATATTTATGCTTTTTATAAACATATTTTCTCACATATCCTTATGTGTGTGTAATGGACCCGGTACTAATATAATTTCATGCTTAAACATAAAAGTGACTTCTCCATTTAGTCCGTTTGGACCATTTGCAGCAAACTAATCTGCAGTTCTCACTTGCTCACTGACTTATGGAAATGAATAATATATCAGCAAACAGATAGACTTTGGAGATGAATTAATTCTGCTTTATCTGCCGCTATAGAAAGACAAATAAAAAAAAAATGGTCCTGGCATTTTGAGTCCTAATAAAACACAAATATCTCACTTTGTTATAACAGAGAAATGATGAATCTTTGAAAAAACAAACACTAGACTAGATCTGTGTGATTTTTTATTATTTTGGAGGACAGCTGTTAGAAATTTTCAAATGTGTAAAAAGCATAAGGAAATGTGTGTGGTTTTTATATAATAAAACTAAGAGTTACTCTGTGTAAAGGTTGCAATTCTGAGTGAAATTGTAGAACAGTTGTAGCAAACAAGTGTCTGGAAGTGACAGTAATAAATAGCTTAATCATGAATTATAACAGCAGCTGTGAAATATATGAAAAGATACTGTAAGTTTAAACTTTAAGTCTTCCCATAAATAAGAAATGAAATACATTATGCTCAGGAAACAGCAGATAGCATTGGAGCAGCTAACTGATTTCTCAGTTCCAGCAGCATGTTAGCATTCTCTCTGGGGACACGCCAGCTGTGAGCCTGGAGTTTGTAGGATAGTCCCAAAAGACACCCACAGAACACAACAGTGTGTTTCAAATCATTTTCATACGGGCAGCTATGATATTTAATATTAATATACCTAGCAGGGATCTGTCATGAAAGGAGACAGAGCCTGGAGCTTAAGTGAACGGTGTATGGGAAGAAGGAAGACTTGTGTTTTGGATAAACAAACACTGCCCTCTGGACGCTCAGACGTACACCACACATGAATGTCGACGCGCTCGTACAGACACACACGTTGCAGTGGGTGGATGAAAGGAGTCTCGCACAAACACAGCTCCTGTGTCGACTGAGCCAGTCTTATTGTGCAAAAACAGAAGGATGTTGGTCTTGGCCCAACAGGAATGTGGGCTGAATTGGTGCTGCAAGTGTGTTTATGTGTATGTAGTGTAGTGTGTTTGAGCAGGAAAATCTTCGTTATTTGTGAAGGATTTGCTTCAAACAGTTAGCACGCAGTTACATATGGGCAGTGACACACACACACACACACACACACACATATATATATAAAACACTGGTAATAACTGTGATTATCTGTGGCACAGTTAGGGAAACTTTCCCAACTGTTTTGGTGCATCGTGAGTTTTGCAACTAAATGTTTGTGGCTTTCCTTCATCTTGTCTCATTCTGTTTTTTCTTTCTTTGAAGACTTTTTTAAACCATTCTTAGGTTTATTTCTTATTTTATGATTTTAATAATTCCTTTTTTGCAATGATTGAAAAAGACAAAGTTGAAATTGAGCAAACCGTAAAGTAATAATCAGAAAGGCGACCTCATCAGCTGTGATAGTGTCATTCAAATAAATTGAACAAATTTTAGTTTGGAAAAAAATGTGTTTGAAGAATATAATCATCATAAAATAGGATTTATTTCTGCTGACATGTGAAATCTTAATTAATTCTACCAGATTCCCACGTCTGTGTTGTTTAGGCACTAATAACAGGTTTCCAGCTTTGCTGTTGGTGGACCTGCTGTTAAATTGGATGGCAGCACAATAGTAATTTGATCAATAATCCTAAATGGATGGGCTGCATCATCATAAAATGCATCACAAGTTTTACCTGTTGTGGGATCTGGAAAACAGCTCCACAGAGCTGAAAGATGAGCTTTCTCATTATTTATAATGGCAAAGATTCATAATAGTGAAGATGACGTTGTTGTAAATGCATTAACTGTGCTGTTCTCAGAATAACTTGTGAACCAGGAGGTTATTTTCTTTGGAAACCCTCGCCAAGCTGACATTCTCAGAAGCACTTTTACTCTACCTGGAACAGCTTGTTACTTTTAGAATGAAAAATCTAATTAAGTGATAAATTGGGATTATTAGGTGTCTAACATGGAGGGATCCTGGAAAAACGCTTGGTTTTCCTTGTTCATCATATCAAGTGTTCTCATTATGATTGTTATGCTATTTTCTTGCAGCCTGTGCAAACAGATGTTAATGCACATTTACCTTAAATCTAGTTTTTTAAAGTACACTTTATATGTATTAACAAGGCACCAATCACGCCTATCAGTTCTAGTTTTTTGTAGTACTCCACTATCAATGTTCACACACACAGCTTGCATTTTCACTATTTTTGTATATATCTGCATGTGTTAAATTAAACCTCTAGTTGCAACCCCGATGATGAGTCCATGCTGACTTTGAGTTTTTTGCATGTTTTGTGCAGTGGAGTCAATACGCTTGTGTTCTTTTTTTCTTTTTAAACTTGCTGAGTTGAGGATATTTACTGATCTGTGTTAAGCTTTAATAAACCATGTGCACAGAATTAATTAAGTCTTTATTTAGTGGATTTAAGAAAATACAGTACAATAAGTCAATGTGATAGTGAAAATCTTCTATAAAACAATTAGCCTTCAAATCAGCAGCTAATATAATCTCAACACGTTAAAAGAAAACGAGGATAATAATAAACCAGTTTTTTTTCTTCAGCTACTGGCTGACGTTTATCTGCAGCTGTGTGAAGAAAAGAGATTAATTATATCAGAAAACTCAGTAGAGAAAATAAATAATTTTAGACTTCTTTCAGCATCTCTGGAGGGAAAGTTGTGTGGTAATCAGGAGAGAAAGATGAAATCATCAAAGCAATGCTGCAGCCTGGCAAGTGTGCTGCATCCCCATGCCCAGGCTACTTTCTCATTTTGTCTTTACTCTGCTCTTTTTGCCATCTCTCCATCATTTCTGTTTTCTCCAAGCTTTTTTATCTTTCAACCATGCTGAGAGTCCACTCTGAAGTTTGCTCAGTTTGCCCAGTATGTGTCTCTGACAGCTGAGGACAGCCTCTTATTCTTTCAGACCTGATAAAACAATCAACTTTTCTGCTTAAAATGAGATTTCGTGTGAAACACCACTTTGCCAGACAACACAACAAGGCTGTACGGAAATAAAACAACAAAAAAAAGTGTTTGCACGGCCAAAAAAACGGATAAAGTGTAATAAAGTGTTTTGCTGAGCTGCTCTGCATATTTCTGCATGGGTTGTTTCTTCCACAACACGTCTTGTAATAGCAGCAGATGTTTACATCGTCTGATCTTACAGTTCCAGTCGTTTGCAATTGTGACATGATCACAGGGCATTGGATTCAAAATCTTAATTTAATTAGTTGTTCTACGTCCATACAAATGTCTGTATGTATTTCTTTTCATCTTTTTGTGTTGCATAAAACATGTTTAGCATGTCCTCCTTTCTAGTCTTGCATCTGTTTTGTATCATTCGGAGACATAGTGGCACTTAAATATACTTTTTTAGCTGAATAAATTGAATAAAAAGAAAATAAACTGTCTCCCCTCTGCAGTTCTGTTGTATTATCTTTCTAAAGCTAATTAGGAAATAATTAATCTAATTCACGTTTGCTTTTAACCAATTTCCCCCATGATGTTTTGACTGTGGGTGGAAAGAAAGATAGTGGTCATTGTGAAAATGCTATTGGGAAATGAACACAGAATTATTGATAACATTGCAATGATCTATTAGTCGTTCGACTCATTAGCATGAATCAAGGCTTTAGACAACAAACAAATCCAAAAAAGATGACTAGCAACAATATTTAGCTGAATCTGGAAGTTTTCAACACAAGTTTTGTTTAGTTAGTTTGTTCTTCCATTATATTATGTCTAACTTAAGAACTGTGACTTTAAAGAAAAGAGAAGAGAACAAATAACTCAAAACATTTTGGTACATAATCCCTACTAATCACAGACTTTAAGATCGAACAAAACAATTTAGCTAATCATTTTTACTCATTACACCTGCCTCTGCACAAGCAGGAAGTGCAGCGAGATAACTTTTTAAGCGAGTTATTATTTACAGTTATTACTTTCAAGAAATACATTTATCTTAATAGGATTAAGAATCAAATCCATGAATGAATAAATCTAAATGTATTTGATTGTGTAAGTTATAAATATAAGTTTGTTGTCTAAATATCAGTAACTAAATTAGAAATTGAAAATATATTTTAGATAGGAGGGAGATTTTGCTTTCAAAGTACATGATAGAATTACATAACTATGTAAATGTGTTTTTAATGGCTCTTATATGTTCAGCAAAGCTTAAAGACACATGTTTCTGTTGCATTAGTTTTCCAGTGTAAATGATCATTGTGTCAAGTAAGTCAGCAAGCCTCTTCCATCCATTTTGACATCGGGTGAGAAGTGGGTACACATGTGGACAGATCGCCAGTCCATCACAGGACCAACACACACAGACAAACAACCATGCACACACACACACACTCCTATGGGAAATTTAGAGTTTTCAATCAACCTATTCCCAAGGTGCATGTCTTTGGACTGTGGGAGGAAGCTGGAGAAACATGAGAGAACCCACGCTAACACGGGGAGAACATGCAAACTCCATACAGAAAGGTTACTGGTCGGACCTCCTCCCAGCCAAGGCTTGAACCAGCAACCTTAGGTCACAGTATTAATCATCTGCACCACCATGCGGTAAGTAAACCTCAGTAACTTCTCATTTTTAGCTACTCTTTCATTTTAAAAAGAAAAGAAACAGCCCAAGAATTACTCATAAAATAAAGTATCATGGGACTATCCAATCTGAGATCCAAACTTTGTGGCTTAGATTTAATTTTAGCAACTCTGAAGCTCAGTCTTGTCAAGATCTGACTCTCTCCAAAAATGTCAGCTACATTTATAATCAGACTAAGGGATGCCTCACACGCGTTGCTCCTGAAAGGTTTCCCTCAAGGATGTGTGCGATTAGCAATTCAGAATGACTATTGAATGAATCGGATATAATGTTTGCATTGGGCAGACTTGCATTTAATACATCCATCCATCCATTATCTACCGCTTTGTCCCTAACGGGGTCGGGGGGGGGAGGCTGGAGCCTATCCCAGCAGTCAACGGGCGAGAGGCGGGGTACACCCTGGACGGGACGCCAGTCCATCGCAGGGCTAACACACAGTGACGAACGACCATGCACGCTCACACTCCGCATTGCATATGTGTCCAAACTTGAGCGTAGATTAGAGAAAATCACAATAAAGATGTATGTTCCTGTGGTTGAACTGTAAGAAATCTGATTGAAAACAAACTGATTAGGATGTACTTGGTGACAAAAAGGTGAAGTGTTGTCCTTCTGATCTGTCTGAGCTGCACATTCTTCAGTTGTCCCTCCAGCCTTTCACTTCCTCCTGCCCATCTCTGCACTTTGTTGACAATGATCTTGGCAGGCCACAGTGAATAATGTACACTTAGTGTAATGGTCCGACGAGGTTCAGGAAGCACACATCTGCATGTACTGTAATATTCATAGGGATACACACACATGCACACAAACACTGTGTACACGGTAAACATCCTCAACAGCATCCTCACGCATGCACACGTGCACTTTATCAAGGACATTTTAGCTCCTTAGAGCTGCTGCTTGCAAACACAAAAGCAATCCTATCTGTACAAAGACACACACATACACACACACTTGCAACTCTGGCTAATTCCATCATTTCCTAATGATGGGCATGAGAGAGTAGAGAATGTGAATTATTTAAGCATACAGCAATTAGATACATAACACTCCCTGGAAGACACACACACTTAAAAACACACACAAGGGCACACAGAGTTGGTTTATCACACACATACACAAATAAACTATTTACATACCCATATAAAGAGTATTTAGGTGTATTCAGGTACACATGGATGCACTCAAAAAGACTTGTTATGTAGACATTAAAACATGCATCAGTGTGTTGCTGCAGCTCTGCCCTGCAGTTATATCAAAGCTAATTATAGGTTGGTTTATTGTTCATTTAAAGACTTAATATGTGTCTTTGAAATACAATCTTTGATTGAAGATGATTACACCTCTGACATTTTCCAAATGCTCAAAGCAGTTATGGGAATGTTTGAGATGTGATTACTGGATGTCAGGGTGCTTGCTGGGGCAAATGCACGAGACAAACAGAATGTCTCTAACTATAATGTAGCTCACATAAAATAAGAGTTTACAAAATCTGTGATTAGAAGCTCAGGGTACATGGCAATGTAGCTGATGTTGTTTCAGTTTTTCTTAAGATAAGATGCCACCAACATAAATGCTACCATTTCCAATTACGCTGCTAAATACAGAAATTCCTGCTTTGTCCTTCCTGTGCTGATCCTCTGACCTCCAGGTTAATGACATGCTAACATCAAATACCCGTTTAAAAAAGGTATTTGAAAGCTTATTAGATCTGCCTCCTCGTGTCATTTTAGAATTCAATACAAGTTGTCTGACTTGCTGCCAGGCTCAGGACACACGTAGGAAAGCTAAGTCTGCTGTCCATTGCATCTTCAACAATAATGAATAATTCATGTGAGGCTTCTCCATGAGAACAGTTTTTTTATACCTTATGACATGCTTTGGGGGGGATCTGGACACTTCCTTGTAGTACAATTCATAATGCAGGCTGTAGTAGCGTCAAAAGTTATATCTGCTGTACGTCTTTTCAAGACTTCCTTGTACAGAGCGTTTCTTGCCCTCTTTCCTTAAAGGTACAGTACAAGGTTTTACTGGCTGTTGAAACTGAATTTAGAGGCAAAGGCAAGCCATTAAACTGGGATTAATGGCCCCAGGGGTAAATGGAACATAATTTATTCGATTACATACTGGTGTCATGGGCTGAAGGCTGCGGGGTAATATGATGCAGGATGTCATTATTCATTTGCTCATTGGTTTAATGGTTCCTAAGATTGTGTTTGAATATGGCAACCGTTCAGTCTGGTGGTACCAGCAAGAGCAATATGAAAATGTTGTTTCTCCAGGGGTGGTATGAATGAGTTTAGCTTCTCTCTGCTTTATTGTAGTATGTACATACCACTCCAGTAATAATTGATCCCTGAAAAAATCATCTTTATGCTTAAAATTTGTACCTGTAAGTAAATGTCAGACACTGCCGTGACATTTCAGTGCTCAGTAATGTGTCTTCTTTCCATTGCTGCCTGCAATATTAGAAACCTACAGCTTGTGATTAGCTTGACTAGCAGCCCTTATAGTTCTCCTGGCCCGCAGGATTCGAAGCTTGCAGCTCTAAGGGTTTTTCCAGCTGCAGGCTGAGTTTGCTGATAATGTTTTGCACAGATTGTCTGACCTTGTCTGTCTGAGAATGAGGGTGCTGCTCAATATATTTAGGGAAAAAAACATTTTGCTTTGCCATTGTCAGTCAAACTTCCTTGCATATATCTATACAATAAAAATCTTAATTTGTCTCCCTTGTATCATATTCTTTTGGGAAAATTTTCTAAGATAGTTTTCCTTTTTTTTTTTTATAAAATAATCTCTCAATAAGCTCCATTCAGGATGCCCTATATCACTTTAGATCTGCAAATTGAATTCAAGACCACAATAAAACCCCTTGTCTCTAAATGCAAGAGATATGTGTTGAAACATCATAAAGAAATACACTCATGAATCCAAATCACACTTAGCTGCGACTAAACCCAATTAGAATCTCATACTATAAGATGCATAATCTTCAAGTTCCACCAATGTAACACAGCAAAGCTCTGCTGTGCAGCTTTATGTCTCACTTGTATCTCACTTTCTTGTAGTAATCATGTCACTACTTCTCTTGTTATCAGTCTTTGCTCTCCTGTGGGTAAGGACCCACTTGCACGAGTCGAATTGACAGTCACTGTCTGTCTTCAGTCATTAATTGAAAATTCTGCTCTTAGAGAATCACTTCACATACTGCTCTGCAACCTCTCGTTCTTCGCTGATCTTGACCTTGCTTTAGTTTTAAAAAGAGAATCTACTTAGGCTTTACGATTGATTCATTCACCTTATGAGAGGGCATGTGACACGTGAATGCATAAAATGTAATGCAAATCATGGAGCAGTTGACTTCTAAAGCAGATGATTACTCTCCTTTTGCCATTAAAAGATCTTTAACAGCATCTTCTATGTAGTATAACAGCATATTAAACATATGCTAAATTATATAGAAAATAAAAGAAAAAGAAAAAAAGATGGATGTGTTTGACAAAAAAGTTCATAGAGGGACAAATCTACTTGATTTGTTGCACAAGTGCAGTTTGTGTCCTTGTTGATATTTGAGGTCTTGTATGATTATATGCAAATGCATTCAAAGGCTATGATAAACATCTGACTAACCCTAAAGCCGCAGGAAAATTGATTTGAATATAATGTGACTGGGGAATTTCCCTCGGTAGTATCAAAACCAGTGTTTAGCCTTCACACAGTGATTACATGATGTGCTGTCTCTCTCTCTCTCTCTCTCTTTCTCTCACGCGCATGCGCGCACACACACACACACACACACACAGCAGAACTAGTCATTCTAATGGCAGGCTTACTGATCTGTGTGCTTTTTGGTTGTTGGGTCATGTTCAAGGACAAAATGTTTTGGCTGAAAGTTGCTCAAGGTTCAGAAAGGTGGTGTGTTCAAATGTCCACACAGCTAATGACATGGGTGCAACCTTTGGTCTCACCACACACCACCAACCACTCTTCTGTATTATAGTCCAACAGTGTTTGCATAGTTCATGACACTGTATTATAGATGTTATTGTAATGAATATGTATTTTTACCTTAAAATACTAAGATGTCTTTACCCATTTAAGCTATAACCATAATTACATACTAGACTGAAAATTCAGCCAACAATTTCTGCAAAGGGGATGTTTGAAATCAGTGTTTTGTTCATTCTGTAGGACTAAATGCTAATTGACTCCACAGTAAGCTTTGTATTAATTAACTCTGACATCAGTCAGAATTGATGAGATACATCACATCCAAATCCATGCATTATTTTGTATCTTTTTTTTAATAATTTTTACTGTATTTTTTAAATTTTTGTAAATTTACATAAAGTTGAGGCTCTTCAACACACAAAAGAACAAAACTGCTGTGTTTTTACTTGACTGCTCACAATAAGAGAGCATTTATTTACAAAGGGAGCTTACATCTGAGGTGCTGTCAAATAATAAGCTACCCAAATCATCTCAGAAAGTCGTGACTGTCTGAGATAATCGTGGTTCACTACCGTTTCCAAGATACAATATGAAGCCATCCTTACATGTTGCTATAGCTCACAGACCACCTCTAGGAGAGTGTTGGGACATGGTTGTTACGGCACATAACATGTAGCTCTGAGAAGGGTGAAGGCTCTGCACTGGCAAAGAACAAGTATTTAATTAGGTTGTTTTTTACTGCTATAAAAGTGTTCCCAACATAAAAATACACATTTTTTATGTAAAATATGGAGCAGAGTGAGCTGAATGAAAATGGTTGTTCCAGGTTTGTAACAGTCTTCTTGGAAATTATAATCGGAAGCTATTAGGGAAAGAGCAAGCATTTTCGAAGAGTACCAGGCAGCTAATTGGATGTATTAGCTGTTTGTCACTATTTATCTCGACCTAGCTTTAAACTAGCTTAACAAGGGAGAGTTTTTGTTTTTTTGTTTTTGTTTATCTCAAGCATGTGTAAAACTATGCCATAATAGTGCTGCCACCCTCTTACTTGCCTGTACCTGCCACCTTTGGACAGTCACTAAGAATTTGGCTCTACTGTGAGATAAAGATGTTGAATACAGAAAAATCTCTCTTTTATTCTATTTCAAAAACAAGCGGGCAGCTGCAAACTAAGGTACCGATTGTGGACAGAGAGAAAAAAAAAAACATTTGTGAGACCTTAACAATGAAAGTAAACAGACTGAGTACAGCAAATTCATGCAGTGAAATAAACGGCGAATTGTTTTTGCAAGATAACGTGTCAGTTCAAGGTTTTGGTGTTGGACAGGAAGAATAGGAGAACTTGAATCTAGATCTAACAGATACAAAATAACTCATTTCCCCATCATTACATCGATGAGTTCTCCAATTGTATATGAAAATAGCAAGATAAGACTGCATCTGTTGTTTGCTGACCACTTTACTCAGACATGCTTTCCTGATGATAAATGATTGATTTTATCATCGCTTCATGACTGCTGTTATCACAAAGCTAGATGGAAACAGAACATCAATACAAGGAGGAATTGCCTCCCAGGTACTATTACACTAAACTAGAACATGGGTTATTGCATCATCTTAAAGTTTGAATATATCATTTTTAAACATCAAGGTGACTATAAGATAAACATTTAAAATAAAATGTGATGTTGCATGTGGCTGCTGTCCTTATCATCAGGTGATCATCAGTTTTTCTTTTCTTCCCCTGTCCTCTCATGTCTTTTACTTTTTCTTTTTGCCTCTGTTGGTTCATTTCCACTTTCTCCTGATCTTCAATCCCATCCCCCCCC
>JBAMIG010000020.1:16099462-16111920 GCA_037177335.1 Kiunga ballochi
GTTTAAGGGTTTCTGTGAGTGGGTGCGTGTGTGTGTGTGCGTGTGTGTGTGTGTGTGTGTGTATGTGTGTGTGTGTGACTGACCAGCCTGCATTTTGAGTCTTTGTGTTTGTTTGTCTGCAAATCTGTTTTTCATGTGTGTTCTTGTGTGTGTGCTTGTCTGTGTGTGTGTTAGCATCTACAAACTCTCAAAGAGCAATCCACTGCAGGGGGTCATTCATGATTTCATCGCCCAAGCTCTCTCAAACACTCCTCCTTTTTTCTCAGCCCCTTCTTGCTTCTTTCCCATGCTCCCTTTCTTTTTTCATATCTGTCCGACAGCTTTCTTCACACTGCGTTTCCTCTGCCCTTTCCACTATTGTACCATCCTCAAGTTTTTTACTGCTTTCTTTGTCTTTCTTCCTTCTCCCATCAGTGCATTTTAAAACATTTATCACCCCCATTTCCTCGTGGCCTTTTCTTTATCTCTATATGTCCACTCTTCAACATCTGTCTTCAAATATTTTGAATTGCTTCACTTCTTCTCTCCTATTTTCTGAGCCTTTTACTTGCTTTTTGTTTCTCCAATCGCCCAAAGTCTTTCTGCTTTCTGTTACTTTGCTTCTTTCTTTTTATCTTTTGTAGAGTGATGCAGAGACACGGATTGAATGTTTGAATGTAAATCCTAAAATCACTGCATACTTGTTGTGAGGAACTAAAAAATTAAATAGCTTGTCAAATGTTTGCTTTTAAATGGCAACTGAATGAAAAAGTATAAATTTACTGTTTCATACAAGCAATCTGTAGCTAAGATGTGTCTGGCTTTGATCACCATCATTTTTATTTATTTTTTAATTGTTTCTTAAAATATATATTGTTTACAAGGGAAATGTTTAAACAACCTGTTGGCAAAGTTTTGGTCAAGCTGAAGTTTTCCTTCAAAGGGTTAAAAAAAAACTATAAAAGCTAGTTACTCCCAGATAAACATGACAGGTGACTAACATTACAGCTTTTCAATAGACGTGCATATTATCCCAATCTCCTTTGTCAGATTCCCCATTTGCATGGAAATTTTCCCTCCCGAAAACTGAAAAAAGGTCAAACAAGAGGTTTAAAACAGCAGTTTAAAAACAGTAAGTACACTAACGCGACTTTTCCTTTGATCTTTGTCATTAAACCACAGTTGCTCAGTAAATATCCAACCCAACTTCATTAAAAAACATGAACTACACATGTTGCTCATGTTAGTTTGAAGTAGTATCAAAAACCTTAGTTGTACATAACAAAATGGTGCAGTATCCTATTGCAACTGAAATAGCAAAGCACAAATAAAATTGTGTGCAGGCAAAAAACCCTGTCATGGATTGTTGATACTTCTACAATGTACTTTTAACACCAAATTCTAATTATCTCCAGATGAGAGCGAAGTGGAAAAATTAGGAAACACAAGAAGAAAAAGCAAAAAAAAAGTGCAAGCCAAAATATTGTGCTGAAAAATGTTCAAACTAGGCATCAAACTCAGCAGCTAAGTGACTTTCAGCATGACCTCCCACTTTAAATACTTTTTTCTTGCAAAAATCAGCAACATGTATCAAAGCTAAAGCAGCAACTCCTTTGGGATTGCACCCAGGAACATTATTTCTACAATATTCCAGCAAGCATTTATATGGATAACATTTCCACTGAGAATGCTGCTAATTCCAGCCGTTACCTGTGTGCTCTCCCCTACTTCCCACAAACACCCCACTCACACCCTACCAAAAGGTTAATTAGTTTTCAGTCAATAAAAAGCAGATTTTTTTTCTGTTCTTTTTCCCCCTGCAAATACCTGATACCTGCGCCTGACAGTTTAATAAGAGTACCAACCTTAAATGAGTTGCAGTTTCAAATGGCAAAACAGCAGATGCAAACTTCTATCAAGAAACCACTAGCGTGCAATCAAAAGAGAGTGTTCACTGACACATACGCAGACAGTGTCATCTTTAATTTATCAGCTAATTTGAAATAAAATTGCCTTTTTGCTGCTGCATGTGAACATTTCAGATGGTTGCCAACTTCATAAGATGATGAAACATACATCACATCTTATGTGATAGGAGGGCTATGCAGTCGCAAAGGGCACCAACATATGTACCGACACATCACAACAACACTAATTTATTTATCAATCTTCATAAAAAAACACACATTTTCTCCTTGAAATTTTTAGTTTTGCAGTCCTCTCAAAGTTATTTATCTCAGCAGCAGATTAAATTGATTAATTCACAAACCAAAAAACACCATTTTGGAAAAAAAGAGACTCTTTACTCTTGTCCCCCCCAACCTTTTGTACCTAATCCTACATTAGACTATTAACTCTGTGAATTTGTCCTGTGGGTTTTATTCATTTGACACACAGGTCAGGGACAATCCAATATGTTCAGGTAGGTCACCCCTAAAAATGTGTCTATTTTGTGATTTCATTGGTACACACAATTTGCTCTGATGAGGAACGAGGATACATCATACACTCTCAGTGCATTTCTTCTGAGAGCAGCACATCAAAGAGCATCTTTTCAGAGTTGTCATATTGGAAACATAGTTGGGAAATATCGAAGAATGCGCCTCTTCTCTCTGAAGTGAAACATCCAATGACTTTCTTCTTGGAAATCACTGTTCTGTTCAAATGCACGCACGCACACACATACTACCAAGACAATAGGACTTGTGGATGATGGAGAATCTCCTTCTATCCCCATCAAGTACATGCAAATATGCTCCCTCTCATCAATTCCCACCTCATAGGAATGCCTATATGCCTGCACATATCCTGTCAGATCTAAGAAAGCATTTAAAACTCTAACAAGGCTTCTATTCACTTTGGCCTCATGCCAGCTTGCAACTCACACACACATAGGATCCATCCACAGACTAAAACTTGCAAATTATGCGGAGGAAATTGGCGCACACACCGGCGAGCACACCAACTCGCACACTCTCAGCTCTATACCCAGAGTTCTTCAATTACACAAGAATATTTTGATAGAAAATTCCCTAACACTCCAGGTGACTGACCCCCCAGTGCTGAGAAAACACACACTTCCCTCGCACGGTCTCACACACATTTCCGTCAGCCAGATGAAATTGCCCTTCAAAGCAACCACACAATCAACAGCAGCGCCGTTCAGAGAAAGAACTCACCACAGCTTTCAGGTTTCCTATGTTGTTTTTTTTTCTCTTTGTGTGCAGCGTGTGTTATATTGTATAGATGTATCTGTGTGTATATCCGTGAGAGTTTGTTTATCTTGCAGATGGGTGAGAAAAAGTCTTCCGTTGGTGACATTGGTGGTATTTGTGTGCCACAGCACGGAGCGGTTAGCCGTGTCACATTCCATCCACATCCAGCCAACACCGTAACCTGCCCTTTGATACTCTGCAGCACATATACATAAACACTCGCAGTCTGACACACAAGCTGGCGCTCACGCTTTCTTTTTCCCGATTTTGTGTTAAAAATAGTGGCGAGGAAAAGCTAAAATTTCTTTTTCCTTTTGCCCCAGCTGTTCGTTTGGTCAAATGAACATGACATTAAAGGATAATATCAAAGCTGATTTAAAGGGGAGGGAAAAGCTAATTAATATGTGACTTACCAGATTTTAAGGATATGCTCCGCTCTTCAAAAACAATAACCATTACTATTTATTTACAAGAAAATGACTTTAGACAGGACAATTAGGAGTATAATAAACAATGCAAAGAAAAACCAAATTGCATTCTATGTTACACAGAAAGCTAATTCACTGCTCACATGAAAACACCACATTATTATTCTTCCCTTTCATGAACTGATATCATAAATGTGGTCTGGGTCTAGTTGCTTCCTCCTGTAGTTTTCCTCTGAAAGATTTGGAGTCTTACATTAAGCCTAATTAAAGCTCAGCCAAAGTGTGTTTGGTATTGAATTAAACATTCAGTATTTAAATGGACCTGAGAACTTTTGTCTTTTCGTACAGTTTCAGCATAATGAAGAGCAGACCCTGACCAAGCTCAAGCTGCCACAAGCACGCTAATGTGTTTATAATGGGGAACAAGCGTATTATGAATAATGTCACAATGAATGAATTTATTAGTGAATCATTGCTGATTCCTGCTCTCTTAATGCACTCCTTTGTTTGTAGCCCCCGTGTGTGACATTTTGCAGAGGAGTTTTTGCAGTAAGGATGAAACATTTTCCGCCTTCTTCTCCCCTGTTTTCCTTTTAAACAGGATAAATTGAGGTACTCTGTAGTCTGTTGATGATGTAGTTTATTTATTTATATACATATATATATATATATATATATATATATATATATTAAAATCCAATTAAACTCATTTTACTTGCTTTGGAATAACCTCACTAACTTAAACTTTGAAAGTTATTTTCTTTCACCACAAAAAGTTCCAAGCAGCAATTTGTTTAGACCTAAACAACAAAAAAAAAAAACACATCCAACCACATATTTTCATGCTGAAGCAAAACAGAAGACTGACTTGTTATGACAAGCAATCTGCCGACCTGTGGTCTTGGTTGTGCCCGTCCACGGCCTTGTCCTCCTGCACTACTGTGTGAGTAAATGCTTACATGTGTGTATTTGTGTATATTGTCAAACCCAGAGGTAGTTAATGACAGCCGGTTGTGTTTAGCTACAAAGTGCAACAAAGCCATAACCTTCAATATATTCCACATCCAGTACCAACTTGGGGAAGCTATTGGGTTTTTCCCAACTACTGACTCGCACCATTTAAACACAAACATCCAAAAGCAAACATGTCTAGATATAATGAAGGGTTAGTGTGTGTGTACCGGTGGACACATCCTGCAGGATGTGGGCAAGCAAAGGAGGTAATAAAGTGTAGTTTAATTTAAGGATGATGTATTTACACATAACACTGACAAGGGTTGGACAGTAGCTGTTAGAGAGCAGTGGAAAGTAAACTGAATCTGTCCTTTCTCTGAAGCCCCCAGGCCTCTAGCCTCTAGCCTTTTTTTTTTTTTTTTTTTTACAGACCCTTAGCGTTTCTACTGGATGTCTGGTACATTTGGTGAAGTGTGACAGGTAGTGTCAAATCCAGGTGGCGTGCAGAAAAACTGTCTCGGGTCTAGCTCTAAACAGCAATCTGGGCTTCACTTCAATCAAACGCCGGTGTTGTCCCCTGGGGTTCCCACCAGATGTGAAACTCTAACCCTGTTCTTATTTTATTTTAAGTTAAATACTATGAGTCAGTGAAGGTGTTACATCAAGGCTGTCTATCATTTTGCATAATAAGCATGGTGACTGAGAGGGGGAACGAAAAATAATGAGACAAAGACATGTATTATTCCGGTTTCCAATAAAGCTGGCATGTTTTTGAGCTGAGAAAATATACAGAATATGCTTTGAGAAACGCGATCGTGTTTTTCTTTTTCTGCATTCCTTTTTTTCATTTAGCAAAAACTGTTTTCAGATGTTACATGTTAAACTCAAGTAGCCACAGTAGAATAGTGTCTGAGGATAAAAGTTCAAAACATATAAAATGTTTTATAAAGTGTCCCCAAATTATAGGAGTTCCACATCACACAACACATGAAGCTGGTTTTAGCTGTTAGCACCCAGTTTCTTCCATATGTTGCTCAGAAAAGAAGAGTGTAATGATGTACTCATTCACCATTAAGTACAGCTTGTTAAATATTTCATTTTGCATCCATTTCACTTGTTGAAGCCTGTTGTTTCCTTCCCTAATTTCATGCATCTGCCTTTCTTATGTATATAGCTGTTGGGCAGAACCACAGCATAATCTTCTATATAATCTGCTAATCCCTTCTAATTATTACAAGGCCACTATTTTTTTCTGTCATAATCCCCATTGAGACCCGTACTCCACATCTGTGATCTATGTATCCTTGTTTGTGCAAAAATGCAGAAAATGAATGAAATTCAACAATTTCCATAGAACTATAATACAATAAGAATGTTTTATCTGTGTCTTTGCTGTTTTTGTTTCACTCTATTTCTCTTTTTATATCTAAGCTTTCATTTTCATGTGAAGTTCAGATTTAGTATTTTTTTTTTAGTATTCCAACACAGACTTAGAATTGCATATTGCTTTACTAGTATTTATTGTTGTAAGTAATAAAAGTATCAGAAATGCTTAAATCGCACCATTTTGAGAAAAACCATGTTGGAATAATCTGGAAAACATTCACAAAGATAAAAGCTCTTTAAGTAATATAGCATACAATTAAACAGCTTTGATTTGTTGTGTTTTGGTAGTTTGTTACATTCGACAACATTTTTTTTTTCTCCAAAGAGAATTGTTTTAATCATTTTAAATATTTATTTAGTCTTGAGCTCTGGATTAAACACTGAAGGACTTTTCTTGTGCTGTAATTTATGTCAACACAACAGAACACAACGGAAAAGACTTTCACACTTTTATGAATTAACAAGCTCACACTGAGTAGAAACGCATTATGATGTTTTCATTGATTTATTTTATTTTTTATCTTTAAGGAACATTCTGATTTCATAATTTGGATACCAAGCAAATGTTAGAAAGCCTTTATGGAGCAGAGAAGGGAACTATGAAGCCATTTTTTTTCAACATGCTTGTTATAAATGCTATTTTCAAAGACTGTAAAATTGTCTAAAAGCTTGACTTTAAACTGATAAAACACACTAGGCATTTTTATTGTCATCCTTTGTAGAGATCTTTTGTCAATAACAAATGTGGGATGAAATCTTAATCTTATTATAAAGCTGTTATCTAAATGTTCACACAGAATCTGCTAAACATTAAGCTTTGGCTGTAGAGCTCCATGGAAGTGATTTACTGTCTGTACACACCTGCTCATCAAAAAACATTCAGATATTTTTTTTTATTATTTTTTTTTTACTGCAAACTGCCAGTGCTAGCATCAGAGCATTTAAACAGATAGTTTAGATTAGATATGACCTCTGACAGGACATGAGCATGGGAGCATGTAAATGTGCTCTGTGTTTCAAAAAGCCTCGGACCATAATTCATGCACCCAGACCACTTAGTCTTATTAGTCTACAACAAAGAGTAATATTTCACAACCATAAACAAGAAAACAAACAGAGAAGGCCTCCGTGGCACCATAACTCAGGCCCAGGCCACTTAACGTTATTGTAAACCAAATATTTAATATTTCAAACCGTAAAAAAAAAAAAGAAAAAGAAAAGATAGACAAGCACTCCAGTAAGAGTACCATCCATCTTCCTCATCATCTCTCCTTTACTTGCTTTGACTGACATTAAAAAAAAAAAGAATAAATAAAAGAAAAATGCTGTACAATGTCTTTCATTTTTCAGGGGATGTGCTTTGCTTGTCAAGGTAATCAGATGCTCTACAAACTGCCGTAACTGCAATGGGAGGCAGATGTCGAGTAAGAAAACTGTGGGGTAGAGAGGAAAGTGATGTAAAAGGGATAAGCGCAAATCAAAGCAACACAACAAAAAGGAAACTGAGAAAAAGAATGCAGACAGCTGCAGGAGTGGATAAAAGTGGGACTAAAAATGGCTATCAAAGATTTATAAACAGCAAACAGATGATGTGAGAGGGAGGAAGCTGCAGTAATTAGGAGAAAAGAGAGGAAAGAAGTAAACCTGAAAAAAAATCAATACTTCACTTTGGGCATAAAAAATAGCAAATTTGGAACGGCAAAGATAAGATGAAGAGTCAGAAAGCAGAGCCCTCAGCCTCCTTGGATGCCAGGAGTCAACTCAAAATACGTCATCTTTCACTTCCTAATGACCGGCTAGCTCAGCATTCTGCCATGGCTGCATGCATTTGAATATTTTTTAGGGTCTTTTGGTTGTCCGATGTATTTTTATTGTCCCTGTTGATTGGTTCTCTTTGCCTATGCTTACATAGCCCAATATTATCCAAAGAACTGACAGAAAAAAAATCTCTCTTCCAATTCAGCGATGCAGAAGTGCTCCGTATTAGGCTTTGGTCTGTTAAAAGATCAATTTGAATTGAGTTTCCCCAATCTGCACAAAACACACATTCATGTCTGTGCTCATGTTAATCTTGTGGGATGATGCTTCTGCTTAAGGTCAGTTTAATGGCTACATTCAGTTGTTCTCACCCAAAAATCTTGTTTTAGCCGTGCTTAATACCTGTGTAATTATTAATGCCATTGCCTTTTGCATTAGCCACAGAGCTAACTTACAGCTGCAACTTCAGGACTTTGGATTTTTGGCTAAACTTCATTGAGATTTCCTAAAGACTCAATATGCTGTTAATTAGAAAGGAAAGTTGACATCATTACAATGGACTTTAGATTTTATGGACACTGTTGGCTCTTAGTTTTAGCTCCAGATGGTGCACTGGCTGTGGGATGTCTTCACAATAACCTCGTTTATGGTCACACAAACGCACACACATTCTTATTTACCCCCCACCCCCTTCTTACATTTGACAGGAATCTCTATAATTACTTTGGCTGATGCTGCTCGGCTGTTTTTTAATGGACTAAAATTATTTCACCGCATCAGCACAGAGGTTTGGAGAGTTCATCCGACAACTCGATATCTCAGATATTTGTGTGCGAGAGATGGTGTGTGACTGCCTGGGCATCTGTGGATGTGTGCGCTTGTGCCAGAAAATCTGTGTTTGCATGATTGTGTCCTTGCATGAACGTGAGAGCATCTCTGTTCTAAATGCAATAATGGCTTATTGATCTGATGACAAATTAATTTGTCGCCATGGAAGCCCGCTTTTTACTCACAGTGTGACGTCCATCTTCCTATTCTTTGTTTTGCTCCTTGAGGCTCCAATTTGACTGTTTTGTCTTTGGACTTTAGTCTTTTTTTTTTTTTTTTTTGTAGCTCTCCATCAAAACGACAGACTTCCTTTATGTGGTTGTGCTGAGAAATCCAAGAGGAAGCTGATCTGTTATGCACGATTCTGTGGTCACAAGAAGAAGTTCCATACAGTTTTAGCCTTTATAGAAATCCTCACATCCCATATTGATTTCACTGTTCTGCTCCTTACCATATAACTGCTGTGGCAGGCCACCATGTCCCGCAGCTTTCCTTGGTGATTACTGTAGCTGTTTCCGAAGGATTCCTCATGAGAGCGATGTGAGGAGGAAGCAGGGTTGCATTAAAAATGCACTTTGGATAATTAAGGCCATATCCATTGAAAAATTTGCTCAAATCATTTCAATGTTTTTTGGCATTCGGTGTGACTGAAATGTTGTATTTTAATAATGTGTATGATCATTTATGTCTGATCATACAGCATCCTGTAATATTATCTCCATCTTTAATAACATGAAGTGCTTTCTAACAAAGTTGTTTGCAATGAAGGCACTATATAAATAAATGGATCTGACCCTTTGATGGCAAGTTTCCATGTTGAACTTGCACTTTTTGTGGATGAAGTATTTATTAGATTTGCTATGATTCACGCTCATGTCCTCAAGACTGCATATATCTCTTGTAAAAGCCACAGTACTTCCATAACTGTAGCTATAAATAGTGAGAAGACCTCATTTTGTAAATGATACTGCATTAAGCATCTGCATGCTGGAAAATCAAAACGACTGAAATTCTGTTGCTTTGATACCTTAAAGGCAGTTGCAAGAGGTACATCAAAAAAGAGTTGGCTCGTGAACTGGCTTATTTTCTTATTTTAGGCGGGGTTTTTTTCTTGTTTTGCAAAGCAAAACATTGTTTTATGTGTTATGAAGTCATTTTGTGGCTAAATGTGAAATGATGATATGGTGATTAAGCACAAATAGGAAAGACTGGAAAGACCAGATGAGACATATCTGCAGTATATACAAGCTTACTTTTTGGCGCAAAAATTTATAATTTTTATAATAAAAATGAGGGGTAAAGTGGGTAATGAAGATGATGAAGAGTTAAACCAAAACTAAAAAGAGAAGACCCTACGCTGTCAAGAGTTCAAACGCAGCTTCACTGTGAATTTTCAAGAAGTGTAAAATGACTGAAGTTCTAATTTCCAAAAATGTTACTTGGGGCATTTGTGACATACCACAGACTGTGGTGGGCCAGTGCACTTGAGTGACATGTTCATGTTTTTGCTTTGTTGTCAGACATTAATGAGAAGTTGATGGGCTTAAATAGCACATGGTTTCCATTAGGAAGGCAAACCTAAATGCATAGCCTTGTATTTTCATAAATACAACAGCTTATTATCTAGCTGCCTGAATACTGCTCACTATAAGTCAAATGGCAAAGTAAATGCTTACAACCGTTTTTAAGATGTGGGTAAACATATGTTATGGGTTTTATGTGAGATAAGGCTGTTTTAACAGTTTTTTACACTTTGTCTTCAACCACCAGGTGAGTTCTCACTAATATTTCTTCTTAAGTCTCACTTGTGTTAAGGTGATAGGATAATGCACTACTGCATTCTGACCAGTGATGGACATCTTACTTAAAAAAAGTATTTTGTTTTAGTTACAAATTACTTTTCCCAAAAAGTAATTGAGTTAGTAACTCAATTACCATTCAGTAAAAGTAATTAGTTACCCAGCAATGTAACCATATGAGGTCAAATATGTCCATAGTATCAAAACGATTAATAAAAGACACAAACAAAACTAGAAAAGTGATCAAACACATTTGGTATTTATTTAAACTTGACAGATTGCAGCTGCATGTATGCATAGAAACAAATATCTGAAATAAAATTACATTTGTGTACGTTTGTGTACACACAGATGTAAACTTGGGTCAAAAGAAAAAATGGCACATCTGTCCATAGCCTGTATCTGGATATGGGTTTGCGGCAGCAACAAGTGTTTTGAACGGATATGTTGATGTGAGGTGTGTCAGAACACTCTAGTTGCTTGAGGCAGAGGTTAATAAAATCTTTTTTCTGGGCATAAAGTACACGTAACATAAACATTCTTGCCTTTAATTTCACTCAGTATGAAGTTGTGTCGGTACTTCCAATGCGAAAAAAGCTACTCTCCAGCGTCGCCATTGTCTCAGTTTCTTTGCATTTGTAGCTCAGTGAGTAGCAGCCAGTCTAAGCAGAGCTCTCATGGTATCCGCCCATCCAGCCCGTCCAGCCCATCCAGCCAATCATCATCACATTTGCAAAGGTTGTCATCGATCATCACAGACTCCTGCTCTCCTTAAGCTGATGTGTGGCTGTCTGAAAGCCTGACACACTAAGCTGCCTTCGCTCCAGTTACTGTGAGGCAACACTTTATATTCTTAGTAACAGCGTTGCAACAATGGGAAACGTTATTAATTAGATAACTCCTTTACTATAAAAATAACTCAGTCAGTTACACCGTTATACTTTGTTACTCCCAACACTGATTCTGATTCACTAGAAAAGTGAATGTAGGGGAACATCCATCCATCCATCGACCGACCGACCGACTGACTGACTGACTGACTGACTGACCTACTGACCGACCAATCAGTCTATCAGTCCATCAATCCATTCATTCATCTGTTTCACCTAATCTAACTCAAGGTTGTGGGTAGTTGTAGCCTATCGCAGCAATCATTGGGCGAGAGGCGGGGTACACCCTGGACAGGTCACCAGTTCATCCCAGTTTAAGGGAACATATTGTTCAAACTATTCAGTAGGTTTTACTCACCCTATGAAAGCAAACTCAGACAGGCTGAGCGATGTAGCCCACAACAGAACCCAGTCCAGACTTACTGATCCATTATGAATCAGGAATGGCAGAATGGATGTAGAAACTTGCTTGACCTGGTAAGTGCAGCAGGAGGCTGTAACCACTGATGGTAAAAGTCTAAAAATGTCATCCTGCAATCTTTTAAGTGTCTTGTTTCCGTTGGAGTGTTACCATGTACATTTTTCCTTTTTGCACTCACACATTAAAGGTTCAGACATTGTTTTGTGTCATCTATATATAAGAAAAAATTATTCTTCCATTAAAGTTCCATTAAATTAAAGGGAACCATGTTCTTCAGCCCAGCCCCATTTACAAACTCAATGTGTATTGTAGACACAAAATACACTTCAATTGGAATAAATTTAATTTAAAACGCACATAGAGTCTCATGGGAGTTAAAACCAAACAATTATATTCAAGATAAAGAAGTTTGGACACTTGTTTGAACAGCATGAAGAGCAGGTGGAGTTTTTTGGGAAAGAACTTGCTTGGGATTTTCTTTTATTTGGCCTGTTTTGTTACAAGTTGTTCTCCACAAGTGTGTAACTGCGTGGAACTTGTGCTAACCACTGCATGTGTGAAAAACACTTCCCCTTGGGATTGTGTTTGTGGAGGGGTGCTGTTGTCTGATGCCTCTAAAGGAGATTAATGAAAGGACGACAAATGGAGAGGGAGTCCGGAGACTAAGGGATGAGAGAGTGGTCGCAAGGGAGGGAGCTGATGGGAAGGAGAGTTGTAGTGATGGTAAGTGTGTGTGTGTGTGTGTGTGTGTGTGTGTGTGTGTGTGTGTGTGTGTGTGTGTGTGTGTGTGTGTGTGTGTG
>JBAMIG010000020.1:16114582-16128931 GCA_037177335.1 Kiunga ballochi
TTCTTTCTTTCTTTCTTTCTTTCTTTCTTTCTTTCTTTCTTTCTTTCTTTCTTTCTTTCTTTCTTTCTTTCAGCTGACCAGCTGCCATGGTTAAAGTGAAATACATATACTCTAAACCAAACTTGCATCAGGTTTAGCTTTCACTACTGTTAGCTAATAATTATCCTACATATAAAGTATTGCATCTTAAAATAATGACACTTCAGTTTGAAACCAGTTTACCAGTTTGGATTTTCTCTGTTTGTATTTATGATTTCAATCTCGTTTTGTTCATTTTATGCATCAAAATGACTTTTTATCAACTCATCTAGCACATATATTAACAACAACCTTGAATGTTGTTGACTATGTTTGATGAAATGTGGCACTTATGTGCTAACTAGCATGGCAGACATATTGATGGAAATATGGTGCTGCTGGAGTGTAAACAGCTCTGATGGTACTTATTAAGTTTGCCTTTGTTTGACCTCGTTGGAGTGTTTCATTGGGCTCAGATAGGATTAAGCAATTCTTATGATCATTAAGTATGTACGTCATTAATGGAAATCGGCTGCTTGTTTAATGCCATAATTACTTATTTGTTTTCTGTAAGAGTTATTTAGATGCATGAGATATGAAAGATTTGCTCCAAGTTTAAGATCAAAGACGTTAAAAACCTTATTTGTGTTGTCAAAGCAGGAATTACATAAGGTGGCTTTCCACAAAATCCAAGATGAAAAAATGTTTAAAGTGACTTCTATAAGTTAGTTTTTCACTTTTATGTTTAAAGCAAAAAAAAGAAACGTGAAAAAAACACAATTTTTTTTCCTTAATGCTACATTAGTCATCATGGTTGTTAAACTGACACGTTAAATCAGGAGTAATCACATCAATGTGACACCTTTCTGCATTGTGTTGATGAAATGTTGTGTTATCAAATTTCATAAGAAGCTCCACACGGAAACTTACGGTGTTGTGTCACAGCTTTCCACTTTATTATGCATGTACTGTTTAAATGAACTATCACAAGTGTTGCCCAGTGGAGATGGCAAAGCTCGTTTCAATTTTCCAAGTGAGTGTTTTTTGGGGAGAATTCAGCACGCTCTTATCCTCACTCCTCTTTATTCTCTCAGGTAGTTTTGGCATGGTGTTTCATGCATGTGTGTGAGTCGTTGCGCATGCTGGTGCGCTTTCATATTCATGCCTGTGTGGCTCACCCACTCAGCAGTAAATTCTGCTATCCTTGGGGGTCCAGCTGTGTGAGGATTACTCTGGCATCCAGCTCTGGTTTTAAAACACAAACAAGCACAGGTACGACACAAGACACATGCGCTTGTCTGAGCCTGCACAACACACTCATGTGCACGCACACGCATGCACATGCACCAGCTTGGCATTGCCACGGCTCCGCTTTTCAATTTTCAGCTCAATTACATTCCACTGTTACCTATTCTAAACTAAGATCCTTCTTTCCCCTCAGGACAGTCTCACACACACACACACACACACACAGACATACACACACCCACTTATTTAACAGTCCTGCATCCCACTTAAGCCTAAGATTGTGTTGCCTCCTCATCTCGCATTGCGAGTGAGAATCATTATGCAGTGTGACGACTTTAGACCTCGTTCTGTTTACTTGGTAGAAAAGAACTTTTCAGATTGAACCCTGAGTCTAATGAAAGTGGACTTAGATTGTTAAGTCGTGGAATAAATCTTATGAAAGGACTCATCCAAATCTTTATATAATCAAAGCAAATCCAACAAGCCTTGTGCTAATTTATTTGTATTCATTTTAAACAAATACTAATGATTTTAACAAGGAAAAATTAACCCACAGCTACAGTAAAGTGGTGATGATGACAGTTACACAATAAATATAATAAATGGTTCAACTTCACTGACAGAAAGAAAAAAAACTGAAATTCATTCTTTATTTATGAACATGTCTAGGAATAATATAAACAAATTCTTTGATCCACATTTACTATATATATATATATATATACATATATATATGGACACTATAGATTGATGTCATTAACAACTCGGCCCTTCTACTAACTTTAACGTTAACCTAATTCTTTACATAATCCTACTACTGAGTCTTAAACTCTAAACAGGCTTTAAAAGGGGTGTGAGAAACTAAAGACTGGAAAACTGAAAATTCCCACTACACACACTCAAACATGTCCTCGAAAAGATAGCTGCACTAATTCTTCTCTCTTCTTACATTTCACAATGTTTCTCCGTCTCTCTCTCTCTCTGTCTCTCACTCACTCACACACACACACACACACACACACTCATACCTCTAATGGCATTGCAGGCGGGCACACAATAGGAACAAACAGCCATGTAATGTGGTGGTTCCCTCTCATTGACATCGGGCACTGGAATGCAGCAGGGGGGTACACAGTGTGTGTGTTTGTGTGTATGTGTGTGCGCGTAAATGTGTGCCATCCTGTCAGATTAGCCTAATGATTAGCATTACTGAGAGTTGACAGCAAGAGGAAGGAACAATAAGTGTCATTTATCCTCTTTTTCTTCTCTTTTTCTTACCCACTCACTTTCATTTCTTTTTTCTTTTTGCTTCAGTTCCTTGCTTTTAATCTCTGACCCCCAGCCCCTCACCCCTACCCCCTGTCTCCCTCACTGTCTGCTTGCTTCTCCTTTAATGTTTTAGCCACACAAAGAATAGGCAATAAATAGTAAAAATGACCTAAACAGGAACAGGTGACGAACTGGAAAATGTGCTACGCTGCAGTCTCTAAGACTTTGAATCTACTTGTGGAGCTTTGAGAAAATAAAAATGTTTGTTATCAGCAAAGCAGAGGTCATCAGGCTTGATGTTGTACACATAGAAATGGCAAAGGAAAGTGACAAGTAAAGATGCGTTGGGGAGGGAGAAAATGCAAGTGAAATGAGGTGTAAGATAGACATGGATGGAGCACAGAGAGGCGGCAGAAAAGAGAATAAACTGCATACCATCCTCTGGCCCCAGCCTTTCTTGATGACACTGAAAGAGAGAAGCTGTTGATCTTCATCAGCCATATACACAGCATATGCTATGTCTCTACTGCTGTGATCTCCAACTGAACTGGCAACATGCCACAATGGAAACTGTCCACACAAGCTATTCTTTACAGTGTATGTAAATGCAGTTATATGAAATGAGAACATCTTTTCTTAAGCAGAATAAGTTACAGGAAGTTTAGGGAAAGGGCATGCAGCCCTAAACACTCTAAAAGGAGAGCATCACTCTTTGGACTACTGCTAATTGTGTGTGTTCACAACCTTTGACAAGTTCTTTTATTTTTATTATTTATGTCAGGAAGGAATAGCTTTCTTTTGGAAGTAAAAACAGTTCATATTTCAATATTCTCAATGTGAGTGTTTTAGTTTCTGATCGCCCTCAAACCATTTCCATTTTGTCAGATCATAAAAGCAGCTTGTGGATGTTGGCAAAAACAAGGAATGAAGAAAAGAAAAACATCTTCTTGGACAGGCCTGCATCACTTTAACCAGCCAGTATGTTTCAGGGTTGAATTCAAAACTTGAGGCATTTGAGTTTATAAGATGCTTTGCTGTAAAATCAGGGTGCAGGAGAGGTGTGATAAGAGGATACTATTATTGTTGTGTCATAGCCAAAATGCTGCTGAGGGAATGAAATCACTGTTCTATCACTGAACCATGGAGGCTGAGTCTGTTTTGTTTTATTTCCTCACGTTAGCCCTCCTCTTTGTCTGTGCTTGCCTCTATAGAATGGAAAGTTTGAGACATATTTTCTTAAAGATGATGGATTTGAATTTGGTAATTATGGTTCCTGCCATGAATTCCTGTAAGAGTTTGTTGCAGCACATGTTATTTTCTGTATTGGGATTTCTTCTCTGTGTTGCTCACTCTGTATTGACAGGATTCTCAGTGACCAGGCATCTTGCCTGAGCTGAAGCAGGTCTAACAGCAGGTAAAAGAAGAGCTCAGAGTTTAATGAGCTGCGGGGTTTTGTAAAGAAAAACTTCTGTATTTTGGACTTCATCTACAATACTTATGGCCATTTATTATGACATGTCGGTGTAGAAACTGACTTTCTCTGCTTAAAGTTTTTTTTTACTTTGGAAAAATCATAACAATTTGTATTTGTTACTGACAGCGTTTCAGTATATCCCTGTTACACTTTCATAGTGTGAGCAGGATGACTCTGCTACTTCATCCTGCAAGAATCAGACAAGTTTAAAGAACAACATTAGGTCTAAAATACAACATCAAGTTACTCTTTTAGTTTTTATTGTTATTTTGCAGCTTATTGTTGTGATAAGACAGGAAATTACATCATATTAAAATACTGCATTGACTATATAGTCTCATATAGTCTTATTTTTCATCTAATTGTAGTCAGATCTGTCCCTGCATGCATGTTGTACCTTACTATAACTATAAATTACTGTCACACCACATGAAAAGAAACAATGAGTTCAAAAGTGAGAATAATATTAACAATATTATTGATAATAAGAAACAAGACAGATTTGTTTTTGTATTTGATGTTTGGTTAAACTGAGTCAAACTGTAGAAGTTAGTAGATTAAACTAGGGTTGCCAGGAGAACGCTTCCTCCCTGTACACCACACAGCAACCTATACTACCAGTCGAAAGTTTGGACACGCTTTCCCATCAAATCCAGTGGAAAAGAGTGTCCAAACTTTTGATTGATACTGTATTTTTGAGGGAAAAATTTACAACTTAATAAATCCAAAGATTTTTGGATCTTCAGATGTAGTCAGATGAGACAAAGCGGAGATGTTTAGTCATAATATGCAGCACTTCTCAAACATTCCCCATATAGTTTGTTAAGGAAATTACTTCATATTTAGACTTGTTTAAACCTCACAGCACCTGGACAACTTGCTGTCATTAAGTGTACCATGAACTCGTCTGTATACCAAAGAATTCATTAACTGTGTGGCAGCTAAAACCTGGCCCAAATGAATGTTGCAGGCACCTAAGGTCCAGACCTTAGTCTGTTGTGGTTTGACCTTAAAAAAAAGGTCTGCATGAACAAATTCTTACAATCCTCTATGAAGTGAAGCAATATTGTAAAAGAAGAGTTGACCCAAACACAAAATACAATTATTTTAAGTAATGCTGCTAAAATTAATTACGAAATAATTAATCACATCTACTATGTTACAAACTACTTATGCAGTTTTATTATAATCTATATAACAGTTAATGGCATTACAGTATGTTTGCTGATGTGTAAAACCTCTCTTCTCTCTCTTTTTATTTACTTATTCTAACCTAGGCATGCTTCATAAAGACAACTCAGACAGTACTTGTCTCTTTTAGCTGTCTTACAGACACTTGTAGTCTCGCTGATGTTGCCAAGAGCTGAGCTCTTCCAGTGTGGCTCACAGGGAGCCTGGGTTAGATGGGCTTGTGTGCAGCTGTTGTGAGGAGGACCTGATTGAAACCATGTAGCTTAAAGTCTTTGCATAAACATTCCTTTCAGAATAGCATTACAGTATTACCAAGAATCACCCCTACACCATAGTGGCCTCATGGTGGGTCTTGCAGAGAACAATCCCGCTCTTCTTTTTGTTGCTTGTGAACTGAATGTGTGCTGTAACCATCCTCCTTTGCCCCAGGGCCGTCACGTTGTGTGCAGCTGCCATTTTTTCCCAGTTTATGTGTGTTTAAAGGTTTCAGACCTTTTGGGCCTCTGAAGTAATGTGACACTTTTCATAACTTCCATAAAGTGAGCATGGAGTATGTAAAGAGACAGCACAGAGTGCTTGCTCCTGCACAGAGCATCTGGCTGAATTAGCAATGATGGCCCTGAGCCTTACAGACCAGCCACTATTGATTTCTCTGTGCCTCGCTTTCTGTCTGTACGTCTGTCTAGCTTTGAATTTGACAGCTGAATTTAAAGTAGTCAGTTGCTCCGATTCAGATGTCAAGGATTTGGGTGGTACCTGCCTCTCTCATCTCTCCTCCCCGTGAGTGACGGCAGTTAGCTGTTTGTGCGTTAAGGAGACTGACACCTCCGACCGGTCAATCCCAACCTGTCACTCATCACAGCATCGTGGACACTGCACCTAAGGGGCATCTGTCGCCGCAGTGACAGAGCCTCGGGCTATTATTGTCACAATGACACAGAGCTTTACCTTTCAGTGAGACAAGAGACATCTCAACTCAGCAGCTTTAACACAGTAAAATATCAGTTTAGCATATAAAAAAGGCTACCTATTGCTTAGCAGCTCTGATAGCTCTTTGAGTAAATGCATAGTTTCTATCTTAGGTAGTGTGCCTTCAATTTCTCAATCTTATTCAGCCATATTCTTTCTAATCTCTTCTTTACTGTCACAACTTGTCTCTAAAATGTCCAATCCTGCATCACTGTGATCATAGTGAATCAACTTTTTGACGAAGAAGCACATTTTTTCAGTGATAGTAATAACAATAAAGGGGCCAAAAGAATTTTCTACTGAACAGGTGATTAGTAACAAAAAAAAAATCAAATAAAATTGCCACAAAATTGTTTTAATGCTACTGTTTGCTTTTTTTGCAAACCTTTACTGTGGGAGTTTTGCAGCCGCTTAGAAGAAATTATATAAAGCATGGAGAAAGGTCCAGTCATGTGAGGCGACAGCTTGAGAAGTTGCACTTCCATATTCACTAAGAAGATTGCTTTTAAATAAAGAAATCACTGATGTGCCGTTTCCCAACTTCTCTGGCAATCTTTTCTGAGCTGTCAAGATAAATAACAATGGAATATGAGAAGAATGAAGTTGAATGAAAGAGATTCCAGGTCTTTAAAAGTCTTCTAAATGCAAGGGTGCTGGATTCTGCAGAGGTCTGAGGCAAGTTAAGCATTTTCAAAGGATGGAGTTGGATAGAAATATGTGTGCAAATTCTGAGTCTTTGTTTGCAATTTTCTCTCTGAAACTGTGGATGACCCTTATGGGCAATTTGGTTTCAAAAAGGGTTTTTGACTGTGTCCTTTTCCATGTAGGGACCCCCTGCTTTGAGGGGTAAAACTGCTATACAGTAAAAGCAGAGGTAGGGGAAGCTGAATATATGGAAAAGTGATGAAAGGGAACACAATAAAATGTGGAAATCTTCTTCTTTCTATGGTTTTACATTGAAGATCAATGTAAATTCCCGCTCTGTGGATGAGGTTAACCACTTTAAACTTTGGAATTAAATGTTTATTTGTAAGAAGCGTTTTTTTTAAAGAAGACTTAGTAAGGCAGGGTTTAGAAAGTGGCATCCTTTTGTTTGTTTCTACAGTATTTAAGTGGATCTAAAGAAACAGAGCACATTGGGTCATCTCTTAATGTCAACGACATTCATGATCTGACATTTTCTCTGAAGCAGGAGAATGTTATTTCACATCAAGAATGCTTGAGGTGAGATTTTGTTTTCATGTGCTAGACTACCTAAGATCTTTTTTTTCTTTTTTTCCTGCGAAGCGTAACACATTATTCCCAAGCTTTGAGCAAGATTTACAATGTCAGGTGGTTAAGCAAATGTGTCTGCGCGAGTGGGAGTGAGAGGCATGTTGCGAGGTGACCTCAGCGGCTACGCATAGCGGTCGTCTTCCTGCAGCTTTCAAAGCCGCAGAGGTCAGTGCATACCTTTCAACATCTCCATCTCTCTTGGTTGTCCTCTGATCCTTTTAAGGGATCATTCTCGTTTATTGTTGCTCAGATTTTGGTTTAATGATTATCTTTGTGGTAAACACAGAGCACGACAAAAATGGTACACAGGTGACGATAGCTGACCATAACTTCCTCACATCAACTCTTTGTTCTGGCTCTCTCTCTCCCTACGCCTCATTTATCAATTCCTGATGCTCTCATAAGATATTCGTCCTTCTTTCATTCATTCATCTCCCACACGGCTGTTTCCAATTGGCTTAGAGACATTCTTGGCATGCCAGGGCATCATTGTTTTGTGCAGGGTGTGTGTGTGTGTGAGTGTTGCTTTCCTTTTGCTTCCTCATAAAGGAGCAGAGTCTGTGAGAGTGGATGGGAGGATGATAAAAAAAGATGTGGGAAAGATACTCAATTTTTTTAAAAGAAAATGTCAGCCAGCTGAAAATACATTTGTTTAAGAGCAAATATACTGCATGGTCAATGGTGGCACATCTGTACTATTTCTGCAGCTTCGGGGTGCTTTATAAAATATATTACATTACAATTACTTTAGGGTCCACCACGACAGCTGGTCTGGACAAAAAGGCACCTCAGCGTCTCTATGACTTTGTCCTGCAGTTTTGTTTACATTCCTGTGTCTCCCATGACACATAATTTAGATAATCCAAAATACAGCAAAACCAGCGTTGGCAAATTGACTCAAGCAGAGACCAGAACCATCCCCTTAAGCTAGTTATGCCATTCAGAGACCCCTGAGAGGACCCAGAAATTTACAAAATAATAATAAAGGGAAAATGAATATACCAGGGTGTAAAAAAAGATGGGGATGTTACTGCTGTAATACCCTTGGCTTGTTTTCTTCATCCTTAACTGGGTTAAGTTAAAGTTCTTGTGGTCTGTCAGATTGATTCCCTGAAAGCACAAATGAAATGGGGTGAAATGTGAGAGGCTTTTGTGACTCAGAGTAGCTGTGTAAGCTTGTAATCTTGTGTTTTTTGTGAAGGCCATAAACCTTGTTGTCATTAAAAAGGTGATCAATGTGAAAAGTTCTCGCCACATGAAGCAAAAGGGAGGCTAACCAGCACAGCTAAATGGCAATTACTCCTCCGTCTGCAGCCTAGCAACCAGGCTACTGGATGCTGTCACATCTCTAGATTTCTGTGTGTTTGTGCGCACACCTCCTGTGACAGAGATCTGATGTTGACTTTTTTTAGCTGTTGTTTTTTTTCCCTTACCCATAATTTCCATTCACATGGAACAACATAAAACAACAACATTAAGCTGTTGTTAAAAAGTAAATCACTGTTTCTGAACTTACTAATACATGTGCACTTTGTACACATGAAGTCTCGTAATATCTTCTGGCTCTTGTAAATCTTGTTTGTTATGATTCTTCTACAACTTTTGTGAAGTTTATGTTCTTAAATGATTTATTTTGTTATTTTACTAAAATATTTTTATTTACTTTGCGATAGGCTGTGAAATACCTTCTGCAATATCAAATCAAGTAAAATGGTAAAATTTACTAATAATTTCAGTTAATTTGAACATTTGCTTTAAGTGTATCCAATTAATGTGTAAAATTACTCTCTTTTTGTTCCTGTCTGGGCATTCAACACTGAGGGACAGGAAGGTATTGCTGCACCCCGACAATCCTCTAAACCTCAAATTCTGTAAATCCATGAGCAGTTATTGCACTTAGAAATTGATGTGTGCTAAATTGAGTTATCTCTTAAAGCCATTTCACTGTGAAATACTAAGGGAAAGCATTTGGTAGCGGAATGTTTGAAAAACAAGGAAACAGAAATCTATGACCTCAATTATAATCTGTGAATAAGCAAAATGACAAACTATGAATTGCAATAATTTCTCTGCTCTGGCTTACTGTTGAGCTCCATTTTAAGTGCAAATATCCAACCCAGTTTCACTCAAAATGATCTGTTATAGTTCAACAGTGATTCATGGTGATTGACAGTTCTATTCACCCGCAAAACAAACATGGGAGTCAAAAAGAAAAAAAGAATTTGCATGCATGTGTTTTTACTCAATCTTTTTCCCCTTTCTTTTACTGGCCTCATTTGCATTTATGAACCATAGGCTGTAACCTATTACCACTTAAAAGTTACCCAACGGTGCAACTTGTGCATGCACGCATGTGCACACATGCAGGTGTATGTTTCATGAGACTAACAAAGAGCATCTTCAAAATCCCATTTCATTATGATAGCAATGCGAACCAGATGATGAAAGCACTCTAATTCAAATAACATTTATTCATGAGCGGTGCCCTCAGTGCCACTGACTCAGGTGATATGTCGGAGTGCGGTTCACAAAAAAAGGAAACAACTAGCAGAGTGTAATTTTAATTTGAATTATTGTTTTATTTGCATTAATATTAATGCCGGCTTTGTTCTGAGCCTTTTTTCCCCTTCACGTGTGTTATCCCTTGTTCTTTCCCCTCCTCTGCTTCATACTCTATTTTTCCTGGGTGCTTTGAAAGCTTTTGATATTCTAACATTATCAAAGCATCTGTATGCCAGTTTTTTTGTTGTTGCACTAGATGAATGTGTGTTGTGTCTGAAAACTTTTAACAGCACATTATGGAAATCTCACGACCGTGTGTTTTCTCGCCTCGGCCCATTTCTGTTTTACTTCTTTCTTTTTCTTTATTCTTGTCTCAAAATGTTCTCATGCCGGTCCTATTTGATATCGCCTGCATTAACACTCCTCTCTTTTGTCTCCTTTCTATTTTACTTCCCTTCTTCCACTAATGTAGCACTGAGCTTCTTTCTCATCTCGTACATTACCTGCATCACCATTAGTCACACATATTTTTTTTTTTGTCCATCATCTTCAAAATATTTAAAATTGCCTTAATAGCTCAAAACTTTAGCCTTACATCTGCATCATCAACCCGTGTGTGTGTTCTACTTTATCACTATTCTGTCACTGACGGCGCTCTGATGTCATCTTTTCTCTTATTGTACATATAAATTTCATATAGACTAAAGCAGAGAGCATTCTCCATCAAACTGTGTAAGAAGAACTGCCCTTTCTTCAACTTTAGAGGTGTTTTTGCAGCTCTCATGTCTGAGGAAATGAACTCTTATAGGAGTAAACATTTCAAACTTCAAACAAACCAATCTAAACAAAGCCAAAGCCACCATGAGCACACACCTTTTCTCATCCCCCTCCTTCCCTTGTCCCTCACTTTCCTGTCATTTGTCTTTTAATCAGTCATTCCCATCTTCTCTTTTCCTCTCTCTATCTTAAGTTGTTGTCTGTGAGCTTACCCAAGTTCCTAATAGGCTGCTTTGATTGATTATGGCTAATTCTACAGAGCCTGCAGGATCTGTTTGTGTGCATGAGTGTGTGTGTGCATCGGTACGTCGCGTGTGACATTGTGTTCTCCGTGTCTTTGACTGAAACTCTCAGATGAACAGCCAATTGATTGAGATGGCCCCAATTAGTCTCTGTGATTAATTGAGTGTGATTGGATGTCCTCTCTGGCACCACATCATTACACTTTATTGACAAGCCAATTAGTTGCTGTGGTGACCGTTTAAACACAATGGTTTATGTGTAGCAGTGGAATGACCCCATAGTGGCCAGTCAAGCTTACCACATGTGCTGGTGTGTGTTTAAGCTAAAACAGCTTTAGGGGAGTAAACAAGTAAAGTTACCAAAAGCAATTTGAACAAAGTTTATTCAACGTTTAAGGTGAACTCCTTTTGCTTACTTCTGAGGCTAAATTTATTTATCAACCTATTTTTAGTAATTATGATAGCTGAGCTTTTTTAAGAAATGAATTCTGGCTGCCTTTTGTTCTGTTTTTGGTTGAAATGACCCCACACTGCTTTAGTGATGTTGAAGTCTGGACTCTGGGGAAGATTCATCACTCCATAAGACCTGTTGCCACATATTTTCAGTCTAGTTCTTATGTCAGCTGGCATAAATCAGCCTTTTCCCCCTGCTTTCCTTCCTTAAGATTGGTTTTCTTGACAGCCACTCTTCCACTGAGAGCAATTCTGGCTTCAGTGAACAGTAGATGGATCAATTGAAGGTCCAAATGCTGCTCTCAGACCCTATGTCAGGTCTTTGCTGAATTTCTTCTCGCTTCTCTTGGACATAACTTCCAGATGGGGTTTATGTGCTGTAGACTTCGGCCTGACAGTTATTTTGTCCTCCATTTGCTTATTTAGCTGCTTTTTAAGGACAAACGACACATTATGCTGAGACATGCACAGTTTTCTGTCACTAGCTCTTTGGGAATTACCTTGTCAATCCAATAAGACTAATTTATGCCAAGAAAATTGTGCTTTCTTTGACTTTTTGTTTGCATGAATCTTAAATAGATTAATGTGACTTTGTGACAAGTTGCTTAGAACTAAGTGTCTAAAGATGCTGTTTGTTATGCTGGGTATTCTGTGCATTTTCAATTCTGCTTTATCTCTAAATATAAAGACCTTTCTCATCACTGATTCAGAGTTCGATATTACATGTTAGGAGTGTTAAGTCAGGGAAAAGAATCACAAATGTGCAAAGAATAATTTCCTCTGACCTTCAACAAGCCTGGAAAACTTTTCTGTAAAGAAAAAAGTATTTTAAAGAAAAAATATTACAAGAGTAGCTTTAATTAACAAGTTCTCATTTGAATAATAAAGATTAGGATGAAATAAAAATACTAGAAAATAATTTCTACATAGAAAAACAGCAAGATTCATTGATTAACAGTGTTTTAGAGAGAGAAAGGGGAAAAAGTGCAAATGGGAAGCAGTCACTGCAGTATGTAATACATGGTAACATCTTAAAAAAAGCCTGTTTCACCAGTTACCTGTTCCTCCCTCTGTTATGTTTCTTTATACGTTGTTGCCTGCTTTTACAAAGTAAATATATTGTCATAAAAAAATCCAACAATGTCTCTTTAATGTCCTAAAACTGCGACATACAGAGGGAAGCACAGGGCAGAGAACATTAAAAAGACAAACGATTTGTCAACATTAAATGTAATTTATCGACAGCACTTGAGGTGTAAAACTACAAAATGTTGCTTTAGCCAACGTGTACACACTGTAAAGGGTTTATTTCCACACACCCTTACATCCTCTCATTTCATTTACTTGCCATTAAAAGTTCCAACGTGGTACAAGGAGCAAACCCTGCATGCATCCATGTTAAATCAATGAAAATAAAACACACCCAGACACAACTTCATTCAAACTGAGAAGCTGTGGCGTTTTTATTGAAAAAATCATTGATAAGGAATGAATAATGCAAAAAGTAATGTTTATTCTGTCAGTTGGATCTGTTTCTCTGAAGCTGCATTTCTCTGCATCTGTTTCAGACTCATTGTAGAAGCAAACACTTTGTGGTAGATGATTGTATTTCTCTCTCTGTTATTGTTTCTCCTCTTTAGTTGCCCCTCGGGAGCCATCGGTCACCTGTCGCTCCAACACCTACCCTAAAGGCTTCTACTGTAACTGGCACCAGCAGCGTCCAACATATATCCCCACCAACTTTGAAGTGGATGTTCAGTAAGTCCACTTGTGTGTTTGGGTGCAATCTGTGGATTTTTTAAGTTTGTCTCTGCTTTACATGCTTTTTTTCTTAGAAAACACGTCATTGCAAGTTTAAAAACTGTTATACTTACCCATCACTGTTCCTCTGCAGGTTTCGTGTAACACATTACAAGCTCACACCTTTAGTTCTTCTTTTATCTTATCTTGCTCCACTTACATTTTTTCTTTTATTTGTTGTCCTCAGATACAACCAGCGCTCACTGGAAGTGCAGAAAGACTCGGTCCACAAGAATCGCTGCCATGTACGCTTTCCAGAGGTTTTCTCCAGCCACCCCTATATAGTTAATGTGACAGCAGTCAATGCTTTGGGGAAAGCACATGCAGCTATCTCATTTGAAGAGTCCAGTATAGGTAAGATATTTGCTGTTTCTTTCTCATTTTGTGTGATTTTTTTTCTGTCTGTGTAGGTGTAAGGTGGGCACAAAATGATTTACAGCTTCAGCTACTCACTGCTGGCTCAGAAAGAAAGCCGCTTCTCTGACAATGTTTGCTTCAAATTGAAAAGGTTTAATTTAGTTCATCGGTAAAAACAGTGACATTTAAAAAGAGGCCATTAATATTTTCTTAATCTACAGAATTTTGTTGTGATGAATGTGTATTGGTGTTTTCTCTTTGATTTTTTTTTTCTTTTTTCATTTCAGACATTTTTTAATTTTCTCTCATGTTGCTGATCTTTGGTCATATTGACAGGCATTTGGAGAAAAGGACTAAATTACAAGTTGTCATAGTCGGCTTTTGAGGATGCCGAGCCTTGAGAAATGTTAACGTATTTATTTGACCACAGATGACTGATTTCATTTACGTGTGGTTCCTTTGGAGTTTAAACTCAGGTCCCAGAAAGACAAAGAAATTTGAAAATGCATTGGCCAAATAAATGTCACACAGCCGATACAACAAAACAACACAAGATAATAAATAATCAAATTCTTAACCTTTTGTATAGCAAACATTTTACAATTCATGTTTGGGCAGAAGTCTTCCTGATTGAACAACATTTTACAAAATTTATCGAAACTCTCTCTCTCTCTCTCTCTCTGTCTCTCTCTCTTTCTCTCTCTCTCTCTCTCTCTCTCTCTCTCTCTCTCTCTTATTGATCAGGTGGTTGTCTCTCTCTCTCTCTCTCTCTCT
>JBAMIG010000020.1:16147724-16159593 GCA_037177335.1 Kiunga ballochi
ATACAGTACTGTATATGCATGCTTCAGCAGCTTTAGCATACCACACAGAGCTCTGCTAGTCTTAGGTGTATTTTCTATAGGTTTTTTGTTTGTTTCACCTCTGCTGGATAAGGTAAGGGGAGTTCACCCTGAAGCTGGCTGCAGCTTTACCCAGGAGGAATCACCTTGCCTAAAACTTCTGATTACAGTGTGCGAGTGCAAACGGAAAAGCCTACAGCTGTTTATGTCGGAGAGTTTTCCAATATTTAAGGCAACGCACCAAAGCAACCTGGTTACTAAATTGACTAAGATATGTGGCATTTCAGGAGCAAAAACACCAGGATAAATAACCGGTTTTGCTGTTGCTGAATTCCCCTGTGGACTCAGTTCACCTGGCATAGCAGCAGCAGCCCCATAAATGCAACCACACCAAGTTGAATTTCACTTTTTCGCTTACTGGTTTTCTCATTGTACAAGAAAGGACACTAAAGCTAACACTGTTAAAAATTCAAACACATCCAAGAAACATCTATCATACAGCACTTGGTCAAACCATATATTGGAGAGAGGGTAATCTCTCCAATCCACAAGCTTTTAACAAACTTGGCGCAACTTAACCTTTGTGTTTATCACAGTTTTCTTAACAGAATCATTACAATTCACTGAAATCGTGTGGTAATGACAAGTTCAGGACTTTCCAGAGAAAATCTCTAGTCTGGTTTTGAATGAACCACATCTGCACTTTCACAGACTTCGCCTGAATACCTGCTTTCATTTCCCTGTCCAGATTATTGTCTTGATAAAATACACAGCTTAAGTCCCAGCATGTGCAATCATACCAATGGTGATGGTGGTAATATTAATGATAATGTTTATGTAATACCTCACTGTGTGTACTCTGTTTTCTTGTTTTAGCTTGCTTTTAGAAATGTCTTTTCCACCAAATAATGCAAAATTAGTGTTAAACTGTTTGTCTTTGTTGAACGTCTTACTACGTGTTTCTACGGGAACGCTGCCTCAGCCACTGAGCAAATCCATTTCAGAATGATGAAGGATTCGGTGCTTTTGGTTTCTAACTGCTGCAGAAATGTATAATTTATGCTTCGTTGTTACAAGAGTAATCTGAATATGTTGATTTATGGACTTCTCCACAAATTATAATTTTGTATTTCAAAGTAAAACAAATGAACGTTTAAAGGAGTCTGAAACTAAACAGAATAAAAGTTTGAAAGGAAACTTTGAAAAACATGTTTTTTATTTATTTTTGACATTAATGATACACCTGAATAAAAATTTCTATACAATCCCAATCATTTTGATTAGCACAATAACTAATAAAAGCTTCTTTAATGAATAGCTAATAACTCCAGATTCACTGCTACAATGATGTGTGAGGGTTCCTGTTATTTGAAATGTTTGCCTCTTAATCATATTTAAATCATTGTCTTAGATTAGATCTATATGTGAAGTCAATGATCTCAGATAGCCTCCAGCTGTAGATTTAGTCCGAACTCCTCAAATGTGTGTGTGTGTGTGGATGTGGACATGTATGTTTTTATCGTGGTTCATTGGTTTTGTAGACTGCAGAAGGCAACACATTCACTAAATCATTTAATTCGACTTCAGCAAGCAAAAAGAAGCAGCAGGCTCCCACTCCCTATATTTCTTCCAGCCTTTCAGACACAGGCCAAGAGCAAGCAAACACACACACTGCACTAAACCATAAATTACAAAGAAGCAGCAAATCATTCTCTCAAGCACCCCCCTGTAACTCAAACATTTAGTTCATTCTGTTTCACTCTGCAAATTAAAGTCGGCACAAAAGGCTTTTAAACATCGCCACGCTTTCAGTTCTCTCTGGTATTGTCATTAATAATGCCATCTGTGGTTTCCATGCATCTGTGTCTGTGGTGGTTTTTTGTTTTGATGTTATAATAGTGGAGGGTACGGAGAGGCATCAGGCTTTAGTCGATTCATCAACCCAGTGTAAAACACCTGAAGGTTAAAGCCACACACTCGAGCTCTTTTCCAGAATCATGTTAAAGGCTGTGCTGTTAATAAATGATCACTGAGTAAAAACTGCATATTGTGTAACGCAGCTGAATCTTCCCACTGTAAATCACTTAAAGCTCCAGCTAGAATTTCTATCCTAAGCACATAATTTATGGGTAGACTTTTGGAAGGGCTGGACATCCAGACCAAAAGTTGACTTTGGACCTCAGAAGTGCCCTTTTTTTAGCAACTGTAAGAACTTACATAATTCATGGTCAGTGGACATCTCATGAGGGCAATGGAAACTACTGAAAAATATGTCCAGTTTTTTTTTTTTAATAATCATGTCACATGCATAAACATGGTTTTGTAAAGAAATTTGGTTGTTTTCCACAAGAATTGATCTCGATGTGAGTAAAGTCACATGGTTTGGTATCTAAACTGATCAGCTTCTCTTTTGTGTTGGTGGTTTAGGTGGAGCTATCTGAAAGCACCTCACATACCATCACTGATGCCTACGCTGGAAAGGAATACATCATCCAGGTAATGGGATTCTTCTACCATACAAAGACAAGCTTTTGAAAAAAATGTTTCTGGAGACAACCTGGAGACAACCTTTCTGCATCAGTATTTTCTTTATTTACACATCCTTGTGCATTCTTCATGACATTTCAAATGATACCACTGTCCCTGGATTCAACAGGTGGCTGCGAAGGACACAGAGATCGGAACATGGAGTGACTGGAGCGTTGCTGTTCATGCTACTCCCTGGATTGAAGATCCTCTGCCAATCACTTCCTCAACTGAAGTGGACTTTCCCACCGGTAGGTCAAAGTTGTAGTTTGAGTTTTGGAATAAAGTTTCTTGTGTTTGTTTTAAATCGGTGGTATTTGTGTGTATCAGTGTTGATATCTATCGTTTTAAAGGTGATCGCGGAAGCAAACAAAGGCAGTAAAACATTACCGTCACTATCAAGACTCATTAAATGACACAACTAAAAATAAAATGAATGGAACATTGCTGTTTTTGCTTTAATGAAACTTCTGTAAAAAAAAATAAAAAAATAAGTAGCAAAATTCACTTTGAATTTGTTGTCCCATTCGGCGCAGGAGAGTGACATCACAGCCACTTTGCTTCAACAGCCCAGTCTGACAGTGCTGGTTGAGGATATATTTGGAGTGACGTTGAGGTCTTACGGTGGCTGCTATCGCCAAATTGACTGTCAGTACTCTGACAAATTAACTATACACTGTGTTTGGCATTTGTCTTTCAGAAGTCTGGTATCAGAAGGGCAAATAGTCATTAATAGTCATTTACACATCTTATTTGAGAATACGAGTCACTTTTATCACACACATGTATGAGGGTTTGAATTTGGATAAATTCTGTGCTAGACTAAGAGTAGACTGTGTGCTAGACTAATACGTCTAATATCATCAACAAACTGTAAGCACAATTCTTGTTAAAGCAGTCCTTTGCAGAGTTACCCCACTGTGATCCAAAATGGGACCATTTTTGTTGCAATATGGAAACACTGAAACATTAAACTATATATCATTGAATACATCTAAATCAATCATACTAAATGATAGACCTTTAAATCCCTGAGTATTTCTTCTATGGTTTGTGGTTTTATCAGGAGCTGTTTATATTTAAGCTTTAACATTAAAGGCCAAAGTTATCGCAATAAATTTTCTCAGTCGTTTAGGCATGGACAGAAATTATCTTTATAACAAAAGTAACAACACTTTCTGCATTAGATAGCCTTGAACTCTTATCACAGTTTAAGCTGAAAGATCCAGCAGCCTGGAGACATTTCGAAGCGCATCAGCCTGAGAGGCCGAACATTGCCTCAGGGAAAAACTGTACCATCTTTTAAAAAAGACTCACGTATCCCATTCAGCTCCAAAAGGACTCTCTTACCATGCATGTTTTCCATTTGTGCAAAGTAATTATTTGGTTACTTAACTTAATTCTTAACACCTGTACTCATATAAAACCTTTAAGTCACGCACTAGTAGGATCTAGGATCTTGCTGGCATCACATCAGCATATGGTAGATGTCAAGAGTGACTTGTTTGTGAAGCAGAAATCTCTAAACACAGTGATGATCCCTTAAACAACAAGGCATTAATTCCAGGCCTGAACTGGACACACCTTTTGGATTGGGAACATTGTGCTGTCTGTTATTTGGCCACTGCCTTCACTTATATCAGAGTATCAAAAACACCTGGAGTTGTTACAAAAAGCTCAGACCCTCATGCAATGGAAGGGAGCAAAAATGAACAACAACATGGCATAAACATGAAGCAGTCTATTTATTTACAGGACTGAGCTCAAGTAGAATAGGTGAAGAAGTTAGATTATTAAATGTGTTCAAGAAGTTTGGTTTGCCAGAGGTTTGGTTGCCATTTCCGCTGAACCCATCTCGTTTCATTGCCTGATGGCTAAGATTAATATTCAGCTTTAAATTGATACTCCTGCAAATCAGTGCATGCATTTAAATGTTTCCTTGTAATCTATTTAATTCAAATCATCTTGGTCTGTAGAAATCAGGGCCGAAAGAAAGAAGGCTGTTGGACATATGTGTTCTTGGAATGAAGAAAACAACTAATAAACAAAACACATACAGCCAGGTATGATGTTGTAATTGGCTTTATAGTAATAAAGTACAAATGAAAGTCACATAGAATTTTAAATTATTTTGTCAACAAACAATCAGGAACTATTTAACATAAAGGCAATGTTTATTAATTATAAAGATGAGCTCTGGATCTGAATGGAGGGCGTGCAGCGGATGTCATTGAGTCATCTGACTTTTGTTTTCCACCACGTTGAACGGCAACTATTGTATTGGATTGTAGTGTGTGGAGTATTCTTCCTGATCAAAATGGTGATTTCATGCTCCACATTTGGGTATCGCAGCTAGACCAAAAGAAGGACCTGTAGTTTTACAGATTCCTGGTGTCATGCAGCGAGATAAATGGATTGCAGCTGTGAGATGAGAAGACTGGGAACCAGCTCTATCAGCAGATTATGCAGTCAACACTTTAAATCAAACTACTAATGTAAACTACTAATACTAATGGAATAATGCACAATGAGGTGTCCATAATCAGAAATTATTTGACAACATGAAGGTGCTTCTGTGAAGTCTATTAATTACTTCAAATGGACACATTAAAGGACATTATGCTGCTTCTACCCTGGTCATTAACAAAAGAAATAAAATGTTAAAAATATATTAATTTGTTAACGTTTTTAAGCTGAGTTGATTATTTACTATCTGTTATTGTGGTGCGCTATCAAGCTAACTGGTTGTTGCCATGGTAACCTGCAGCTGGGTCTGCAGCAGCTGGTAACGTATGTCCTGAGTTTCTGTTTCTTTGTTTTGTGGTTTCACAAATACTATGAAATAAAATATAATGTAACTGGGAACTGTGGGTTTATTTCTGGTCATAGATTTCACATGAATACGGCACATTCTGGCTGATACTAGAGACGGATATGGAGCGCTTAGTGATAGATTGACATAAACTTACCCGAGACATAATGAGAAAGAGGTTTCTGTTGGTACCATCCACAGATACTTGCTTTTTGAGCGTGTTTAGCCTTAATCCATGCTTTACCCTGTGTGGATATGCTAGGTACTCAATGGTTATCACTGGACGCATTCCCTCCAAACTGGCATCATCAACAACCGGAAACATGTGACTGCACGTCCTCCATATAGATAACACTGTTACTCTCCATTCTCACCATAGTTCGGTAAATTGTGCTTCATAAGAGCAGAGGGTTTACTTACACTAATCAGAGGTATGAAATAAATAAATAAATTGCAATCTACTTACACCTACATGACTTATATAATTCAGTGTATTGTCTCAGTAAGTAAATGGGTATTGGCATCTTTTTTTGAAGTAGTGCAACAGTACTACAAAGTAGGACTGTCCCACATACATAACCTAAAAACATGATTGAATCAGGATAATCCTAGTTACGATAAGTTATGATATACTTCATTGTCCCCATGGGGACATTTGTCTTGGGCTGGGTGCGGTATCCTTTAACGCTCCCTTGACATAACATCAACAACAATGCTGTCACACAGTCAGAAAGTCCTCTGGATATGAACAGTACTTACTCGTTGTACACACTCCAAGATGCATGAATAAACACAAAAAATAAAAGACTGATTCATCCCGTATTTGAAACATGTCAATGTAAACAAAAAGTTCACTTTTTTTCTGCATGCAGTTGCCTCATCTCTTTGGCTGTCCACTAGAATTTGTCAACGGTTTTACAGTACAAGACTGACTTCTGTTGGTCAGGAGCAGCAGTGCACACAGATCATCACATACTCAGCATTTAATGAGTTCACACACACACACACACACACACCTGGCTCATAAATGCAGGCTGGAAAATCACACGAACACACCACATCCTCAAACAGACAGACACAAACACCACAGACCAACACACTCCTCCCTTCTGATAACATGCAGCGTACACTCCCACATGAACACCAGTGCACAGTGTATTATTCTTGGTTTAAAGGAAAGAACAGCAGGTTATTGGGATTCTGCTCATGCTTCTTCTCAATCCAGCTGCTGCTTCTCTGCTTCCCCTTGTTCTCCCCCTTTTGCCTCCAGGACCTTCTTTCCTTCTCCATTTTTGCCCCCCCTTATTTTTTACTTCTTCCAATTGATCACTCACTCCTCTTACTCCTGCACAACACTTCATAACAGTCTCTTTTGTCTTTGACCCTTTGCCACCCCTTTTTTTATTACAGATGTCACTTCCTGGATGACTGATTGCAGCTGTGGAGAAGTCTCTCTGTAGCAGCTCCCAGTTCAGATCAATAAAACCTAGGTTTAGCTACAGTTGCGTCTTATTGATGCACTATCTCCATCACTCATTTCACTTTGCATTTTGCAAGTTTTCTGGAGTGATTTAATGGGAGAATTCATTTAAAGTTTGGAACAGCTAATCATTTAGTTTAAAGGGGATCACTTGAGAGCAAAAAACTTGCTTTCTGTGCACGGCCAAACCAATCTACACAAAAAATTTCAGCCATCATCAACCACTTTCTGTCAGCTGACCAGCTTATTAGCATTTTCACACAGAGCAATATTTTCTGGCTGCCAAATAGTAAATGAACACACTTCTGGTGGCTTATTGATTCTGTGGCTTGGAGTCTAAACCCAGTTCCACATTCTTCGTCTCCTCTTCGGCTTCTTTTCTTTTCTTGCCTTTGCATCTCATCCGTGTTCGTTTTTTGTTGGTCTCTCACTCTTGTAGTAGGAATCCTGGCTGGTTATAGTTCCCTCTGAGTCTGTTCGCTCTCCTGGCTGACATAAACAATCCAACTTCCCGTGAAAAGGATAGCATGGTGACAGACGTGACATTTAGAAAACCCATCCTGTGTGATTGGACCGTTGCTTAGCCATCACATTCCGGGAACTTGAAGGAAGATCAGCTGAGGCTCTAAAAGTTTGCAGCCGACCGTCGGAACCATCTAAGATATAAGTTTCTGTCTCACTCGCTGTGTGAGACAGAAAGTGGACACTGTCTAGCACCAAATGCAAAATTAGGTGTCACTTCTTATCTGTTTCATGTCTGGTACTATTTATAGATGTTTAGTTTCTACGTCTTGGCATACTGTAGAACAGGAATATGTAACCAAGTGCTTAATAAGAAATGTCCTTTCTATAGAGCACATATATCAGATTGCTAAGCTCAAAAATTGACAGTAAAAAGCTTTTTAATACAGTAAATAACTTTTTAATGCAGTTATGTTCCATCTAAAATTGAATCTTTATTTAATACAAGCTTATTTTTAATACACAGCTTTAATGTAAAAAAATCTGAGTTAAACTAGAAGGAAAATATCATATTTAAGCTTTTTGTTGTTGTTGGTAAAATTGGCATGATAATGGATATTCATGCTAATTCAGATTTCTTCTCTTTTCCTGCTTTGTCAGGAATTTTCCTGAAGAATTTTTCAGTCTCTCTATTTTGTTTAGTTTTTGGATTACAAGTTTAATTCTTTTTTTCTCATTTCCAGAACTCTGTCTCATTGTTGGGTCCTTTTTGTTTGGTATTTGGTTTGATTTCCTGTTTTATTTTGACGCTTTTTCTTGGGTTTTGCTTTCTGGTAATTAGTTCACCTGTTTAGTTGATACATTTCATCTGTTTCCAGCTTAATTTCCTGTGTATTTATACCTTCTCCTTTTTTTCTGGTTATGTCCTGCATTCTCCTGCCTCTGTGCCGGCTTTTGGTTCCACACATCTATACCACACATCCAACGTGACACTCATAGACATCAGACATACTTTTAATTGTGTTGCCAGCTTTAAATTAGACAGAATCATGGTCCTGGTGCTTTCTGATGATGGGCTAGTTTGCTCTATGAAGAACTTAATAAAAATCCTCTTAATAATCCGACCTTTTATGTTTTTTCTTTTCTTTTTTTAACAATAACAATAATTTTGTGGTTTTTGGTTGAAAATAACTGAAAGTAATTCCAGTATTCCAGTGACCTGCCTTTTGTCTCATCATGCAAAAAAACTGACTTCTCAGTGCCACTGAAATCAGTTTTACAGACGTTTTATACTTCATCACATGTCCTTCCAACATTTCTCACAGGTTTCAGTCTCCCCCTCCTCTTGACACATTTAATTTGTCTTTCCTTTTTGCTCTTGAGGCTTATAAATAGTTCAGACCTTGTGATGAACTCTATTTCTACTAAATTCAGAATGTGAATATCTTACTTTATTGCCTTCTTTACTCAGAATGAGGAGGTTTTATGCTTTTACAAGGATTTTTCTAAATAGCAAAAAGCTATTAAATCTAAACACTTCACCCAGTTTAGATTGCTATGGGTCTGCATATTCATTATACCACTGGAATTTGCTAAGGTTTAGGCAAACGGCTGAAACAAAGAAAATTGTGAGTGCCGGTTATGGCTCTAGCTGGAATTCCTGCCAGCATTTCTTCATTTGTAATTCTTGCTACGTGAAACATAGCTTCATCCTGAATGTCTCAATTCACAGACAAAAAGGCAACAGCCAGAAAAGGAGAAGCTTATCTTTAAATGGAGCATCGCGTACCTTTGGGTGATCGCAGAGAACGGGGTCATGATTTTCTAATAACTGGAGTTCAGACTTAGATAACCTGAAGACTCTTGAGATCAAAAGTGTTTACACAAATAAGCAGGGCATTTAAAGTTCAAGTCATCCAGCTCTTTTCCTCAGTAGCTTCTCTGCTATTTCCCCCTGCTTTTCCACCCCCGCACGGCTGTTTATCAGTACCCCCACCCCCCATCATTGTCTTGTCTCCTCTGTTTACCTGTCTTCAACTAGCTTGTTACATCGGCGCACACCCTATAAATGTCTCTCCTTGTCACCGGCACAATATTTCTGCATAATTTTTTTTTTTTCCTTCACTGCAAGGCACAGTGTTTTGCTGCAGGCAGGATGTATTGCACAGAGTTGCTGCTGAACATGTTAAATGCGCCCTAGTTCCCTCTTTCTCTGGCTATTTCACACCTGGCTGCTTCGCTCTAATATCTCCCGACTCCCAACGCAGTACAACACAACAGCCATTAATTGCAAGGAGAGGGAAATCATAGACTCTCTCTGCTGAAAAAGAAAAAAGAAAGCTGGGGGTATCTGCTGAGCGGCAAACATCTTGCATAAGTTAATATCTGCCATGCTGCCGGCAGCAAGAGCAAAACTCCCGTTTTTAAAGCATTAAGCTGTGATATTTCCATTTGCCTAGTGACATAAAACCAACTTGACGAACTGAAAACTGAAACACATTGTGATTTTAAGCAAATTTATGTTCGCCACAAGCTGTTAATATCCTCTCGCTCTCTCACAGTTGAATGTGATTCCATCAGTTGTAAATGTGCGACTGCTTCGTAACTTTGAGCTGTATTTTAAAATTAAAATAGTAGATTTAAACTGGATTAGCAGGTTGAAGTTATAGCATCTATCTATTCAGTCTGTCTGCAGCTCCCAATGCAGCTTTTAACTCGTTGAGCTTTCCAGCTTGTTCTTTTGCCCCGTGTAAAAAAAAAAATGGCTAAAGTGGATTGAAATGAGTATCATTGTATAACTGCAAAGTTTAATTGAATAAATTTGGACTTACAGCAAAAAGAAAACTTGTGATATTTATGAGGAAATATCACGTTATGTCATCTTATTGATAATAAATTTATAAAAAATGGCAAAAAGCACAAGTGACAGAAGTTTCAGGCCTAAAAAAGAACAAAATAACATGAAAGTTCTTGTGGAATGATTCAGCTCCAGACCCAAACCTCTGCTGACTTATAGTTACGTGAATCATATATATGTGACGAAGAAAAGCAGAATAAATTGGAGAGGTTGTGCCGACATTTTAAGCCACAACAACCATTTTAGCACCAGTTAGACACCATTTATTTTCAAAGATTCAAAGATTGCAGGTTATAAAATACATGTTTTAAATTCCCAAGACACTGTGAATTTAGCTGTGGCTACCCCTGCTTTTTCTTTCCATTCCAGTTCTACCTTAAAAATGTTACATCCTCCTGTTTTGCTCTTCATTTTCAGTTTTTTTTTTCCCAGTTCACTTCATAACTGTCTTGACATAGCCAGTATTGATTGTGCTTGCAGATTAGAATTGATTTTACTCTTCACTGTATTTTCCTTTCTGTTCGGTTCCTCCCGTTATGATGAGCACTTTTCAGCATCCATTCATCAGAACAATGCTGTGGATGTTTGCCGCTCAGGGGAACTGCTCTATTGAATACGTTGTGACCAAAGAAAACCTCACAATGAAATGAAAAGCAAAGACTACCAGGTTGAGGATCCAGAGAAGTTAATCGAAAATGTGCTCATGGGTTTTCTTGTTTTCTGCCTGTTTGTCTCCAGAGACTAAGACCTCTCCCATACCATCCTCCAACGCACCACAGAAGGCTGAACCTCCAGTGGGCAGAGCTGCTCGGGTCCTCACATTTTTCTCCCCTTTGCTGTTAGGGATGCTGCTGCTCTTGATATGGTGAGGAGTTATATGCTAACAAACACACCCACCTGCTGAAGGGAGTCTTAAAACATTCATCATTGGAATTGATTTCCAACCCATCTATTCACTCATACAGTTTATTGTCAGCTCAATTCATGGCTGTTTATGCCAGCGGCATACAGTATCTTAAGTGCTTCAGCAACTGTTTAAAGTTATAAATCATGCAAGTTTATCACAATGTTAAAGGTTTTTTTTCAAACTGCTCCTGTATTTATAACTGAAAAGTAGCAACAGAGAAGAACAAAGTGCCCCCACATTATATGGTCCCAAAGCAAAAGGTTTATGTTTGGAGGTTAGAGCGGCAGAATAAGGATGTGATGCACTGTCAAGCAAATGAGCTGAATTACAGTTCTATGCTGAGCATTTATGTTTGACCCTATTCAAGCCTTCACTCAATAAATAAAGGAAATAATATTAATCTTTATCCAATATGAAGCCTTTCTTTGGCCCGTTAACAAAATGTCAAAACAAAATAGTGACAATTTTTACATATATGTTGGAGTCACCTCTGTATGTTTCAGTAGGGAATTTAATAACATTGCTTTAAGTGAAATGTTTAAAAAAAAATTTAAATATACAAGAATAAATAAAAAGATTTTTAAATAAAAAAAAAAAAGTCTGATTACCCCTAAATTTAAAAAAAAAAATGCAAATAAACCATTTTATTTGCTTTTTTTATTATAAGATATTATCAGATTAAATAATCTAATTAAGGTGCTGGTTCTCTCCTTTTTTTAAATAATGAATAATCCAAGTAAAGTGTGTGCTCACCAGACAAAGAATGCTGGATACGCACGCACACACACACACACACACAAATTACAT
>JBAMIG010000020.1:16170573-16185103 GCA_037177335.1 Kiunga ballochi
TGTTATGCTGCAAACATGTGGAACAAACTGCCAGTAGAGATTAAACTCTCATCAACTGTAGATACTTTTAAATCCAGATTAAAAACATTTCTGTTTTTATGCGCCTATGAATTACATCTACATGGTAACTTTATCTTATCTGCTTGTAATGATTTAATTTATAAGTTTATTGTGCTTTTATCTATTTTAAATTTGTCTCTACAACATCTGTGATGATTTTGCTGTTTTCAGGTAAAGCACTTTAAATTATTCTGTACATGGATGGAGCTATTTGAATAAACTTGCCTTGCCATCTGCTCTGCCTCATCGTTCTGTATTCTGAGGACCCCCTCAAAAACAAGATTGTTTATCTTAAGGAACTATTCCCCTGTGTATTAAATTAAATAACATGTTTCCAGATAAAGTTGAATATAACTGAATTCTTTATAAGATGTTACAAAACACCCTTTTGAAATTCTCTGTTTCTGTACGACTGAGTATCACACCTCCAAGTGTTGTCTTGATGTATTCTTTTATTCTTTGTTTGACACCTGACTCAAATCAGTGGGTAAGTAGCAGACAGAAATCTGCTAATTAAGTCTGATTTGTTGCACTTAGTGACTGTTATTTTTAACATAAGTCTGCAATGAATGCATTATTCAAAATATTAATTCATGCTTTGCACTCTTGCTATTTCCTTTTCATTGGTATTTTAGAATATGCCATTCACAGTGTAAAATCCGTATTTTACCCAACATCCGATTAGATTTGATTTGTGGTAAGATGAAAATAGTTTATAAAATAATCTTTTATTTCTCATTTTAAACTCATCTGGCCACATCTGTTGTTCCACGTAGGACCTCTAGATGTCAGCAAAGCGCGGCTGAGCTTAGCGTCAACATTACAGTAAACCGTAGAAGAAGAGTGAAAGCCACAGTGATGCAGGTCCTGTAAGGCAATGGGGTGAGTATCCATAATTTCTTTTAATTTAATTTACTAAACCATACATAGACTGTTTAGAAAGTAACTATCTTGTGCAATGCTCTGCTTTGCTTTTCAGAAGAAGCTTGTCATGTCGGGTTAGCTTACGCAATCTCCGTTAAGCTAACGGCGACAGCGTCTGTCCGCCTACACAAAGCAGCATCTCTTACTGTTAGCTGCTCATCCCCACGCTAACAACCACCATCAGGATTTTATTGCAGTTTGCTTAAATTAGCCGCATCTTTGTTGTCATTGTTGTTAATTGTCTGATCTAAAAAAAAAATATAGTAATACTACCAATAATAAGACGACGTTAGCCGCTGTTAGCTGTGCTAACAGAAATACAATAAAAGAATCCATTGGGTGACGCAAATAATCTGCTAATTAAATATCCATACACCAGTATGGAGTCTGAAGACATTTATCATTAGAAACTGTTGTAAGCAAAAAACAGTTTAAGTGTTGTTTGAGCCTGCTTTTACATTTCATTCTGTTGGATGAGACAGAGAGCTATTTTTATATTGCTTCTGGGTTCAGGATGAGCTTCCATCACCAGTGTTTCTGATATGTGCAGTGAAGCAGTTCCTTCTACATCATATTCACATGTAGCTTTTATTATTACCTGTTCTATATGTCTGGTCTCAGTAAAAAAAAAAAAAAAAATACAGAAAATGGACACACTGATTTTTATTCAGGAATATTTGTGTTAAGTCCTAGTGATGGTGTGGGTGGCTTTTCTCAGTTTCATTCTGTTCTTTCAGAGCAAAGTGTGAAGCAACGACTCTACATAAACACATTTTACATGAGGTTTCACTTTTACCACAGTGAAGAAAAGTCAGAACAGCTCAAGTCCAAAATGAGTCATTTGTCTGTCTACTTTTCATCAGAACAGCGTACTATATTTCTATATTTCAGCCCTGTGGATGTGAACATGGTGTAAATCTGCATCCACCAGCCTAATCAGACTTACAATAGTTTAACTTGTTTTTCATTTCCATCCAGTGTTTGTTCCTAAATTCTCTCAAAATCCAGTTTTAGACCATGATGTTTTCTGTGAAAAGGCAGTAAGGTACAAGTCTAAAATAAAGTGATTATTAGAGATTACATACAGAATAATTAGGACTAATATATGACAACTAAAAAGATGTAATTGTTACGCTCTGCTAACACAAGTTGAAATACTTATGCTTAGAAGCAAGTGGGAAATCTGGCAGAGATGGAAAAAGCAGATTTCTACTTTATGCAGTTTTGTCAGATTTGTTTGATTTGTATGTATTTGAGATAGTTTTAAACAGTTTAACTTTTTTAAAATCAGATTTTAACTTTCAAAACTAATTGTTGGGATATGTGAGCTACACACCTGCTTATCCAGGTCCATCGGGTTGTACATCCTCCTCATAATGTTCTGTTTGATGCCTCTCATTACCTCACTCAGTCCCCTTGTCCTTCCCTCTTATGTCCCTCCAGGCTTCCTGATTCTTGCTGACCCACACTGGTGATTGGCTCCTCCAGCCATCTTTTTCAACATGCAAGGATTTTATTCCAAACTTGACTCCTCCCCATCTTCGTCCCCCTTATTGGGGGTGGGCATTGGGGGGGACCCTGCTCGCGTACCTCTCAGCCTCGCCGTGGAGGCAGAAAAAGCCCAGGCCCTCCTGCAGACGTTCAGCTCCGCCTCATTGCTGGCTTCGGCAGGACTTGGGATGTTCTGCGTGGTGGCGGATCACACCCTCCAGTTGTCTCTCATCCAGCACCACCTGTGGCTACGTGCCGTTTTGGACAACGCCACACATGGATTGGTGGGGCTGTGGTCGTGGGCAGTTGTTATTGGACTGAGAAAAAAGAGTGACTTATATGAGGTGCTGCTGGCAGGGCTTCTGGCATCAATTATAGACCTGGATCACTTCTACATGGCTGGATCCTTGTCAATTAAGGTGAGACCTGCAATCTTTCTTTATGTTTCATCTCGATGCTGACTGTATTTACTCCTTTCCTTCCAGGCTGCCGTCTCACTGCCTCACCGTCCTCCTCTCCACTGTTCCTCTCTCATCCCTGTAATCTGCCTCACCCTGCGCTTCCTCATGTGGATCGGCCGCCTCAAAGACGCTTGGTGCTCTTTGCCATGGATGCTTTTCATTTCCATGGCGACGCACCACGTCCGGGATGCTGTTCGCCACGGCCTGTGGGTGTGTCCGTTTGGTAACACAGCACCAGTCCCCTACTGGTTATACGTCAGCACCACGGCGACGCTGCCTCACCTGTGTTCGGTGCTGATGTACCTGACGGGAACCAGGGATGTGATCTCCACCAAACACGGAGTGGCGATCGACGTTTAGTGTGAAAATGGTTTAAAAATACAAAACAAACACTTGAATACTTGACGGATGACAACATTTTCCAGCTGTAACCGTATGAGTCAGCAACACGGTGACATGTAAAGGAGCTTTTTAGTGCGAGTGCCAGTTGTGGATGCTTTTTGAGATTCTCCTTTGTGGTTTTGTCCGACACCAACTATAAATCCCATCTTTAAGTAAGAAGTGTGAGAGTGACTCAGTTCTTCTAAACCTGATCCTCACCCATCAGTCATCTAAACGTATCGTCTCTATCCAGGCTCTTGACACTCAAGGAAACGTCAACCAAAGGTCGACCACAGGCTGTACAAAACGTAACCCTGCTGTGTATCCAAAACACTTTGTCTTAGCCGTAAAAGCCAGCTCGCATGTACAGATCTCACATTCCACAGTGACGAATCTTTACAAGACTGCCTACAATCACGTCTCTGCCACTTACTGTTCAGAGAGCAGCTTTACCATCTAAACTAATAACTCTAGAAGCCTTTATTTTATTTCCAGTGCCAACCACAGGAACGGATCAGGAAGTCAAAGCTGTCTGAGGATATTTAGTTTTTGTTTTCTTAAACTTTAGCATCTCAGTGTGGCAGTAGCATTGTTAGTTTTATTTTTTTAGCTGAGGACGACAAGGGGGCAACATCAATCCAGCTGCTTTATCTCTTTACTGTGGAGCCAGTGAATATGCTGCAATAACAGATACGATGTTCAGTCTGAGCTGTACCAGGTGATGCTGTTTGGTCGGCTTCTAAGTCTGATATGTGCCGTTTTCATTCTCAGCTATAAAAAACTTACAGTATAATTATTCACTAAGACACAACATTTAGAGTTAGATGCAAGCTAAACCCTTTTTAAATGACTCATTACAGTATGCTGTAATCCACTGATGGATTTTCTAAATGTGTTTATTTGAATGTTAGCAAACATGGCATTTGTATAAAAAGGTGTGTGTGTGTGTTAAACTGGACAATGCTGAAGCTGTATTTAGATGGATGTAATATTCATTTTGACCACTAGATGGATGCTTGTTACACCTAACTATTTTTTTATTTATTAATTTATTTTTTGGTTTGCGCTTGTTAAACATGAAAATTGGTGATGTGGAAATACAATGTGGCACAAATTAGGTTTTAAGTTTGTGTTTTGGAATAATATTGATGGTAAATAAGAGTATTTGTTTTCTTTCATTGCATTATACATGTGGAACCTTTTAGTCCTTTTAAGGTACTAAGAAGTCATAAAACTCTTTACACTGGGATTTTAATTTGAGCTCATTGAAGTAACACTGTACTGTCACACTTCAGCTTCATCCTACTCACCCCTTCACCAGCATGAGTGGTTTGTATTAATGGGTGAAATGGAAATGCAGTCCCATCTTATGCCTTTTCCAGTAAAAAGGTTTCATACTGCAGCTTTTATTTAAAGACCTTTAATAATACAATAAAATGTTGAAAATGCACATTTGAGTTAATATTCAAATTTTGGGTGTTTTTTTTTTGTCTTGGGAGTTTTGTTTTTTTAAAAGAGGCATAGTTATGAGATCAAATCAAATTTTATTTATATAGCCCTTTACAACACAAAAGTGACCAAAGTGCTTTCCAGTAAGATAAAAAAATACATAAAATATATAAATGAAACTACACAGATCATGTTCTTTTATCTTAATAAAATATCCTGTGTTGATATTTTCTTTGTACTGAATGTTTACAGACAGCGGCTGATGTTTTTTCATGGTGACAAATCACATCACTCCAGTTTCATTCAGTCTGAAGCGTCTTGAGAATCACAATTTAGTTCAGACCTCAAACTGGGGTTAAAAAAAACTCATTTAGCAGAAACATGTTTTCAGCAGGAAACCTGATCCCTTCTCACTTTTTAGCACCATAGCTCATGGTGGCTAGACAAACAGCGATGCCAAAATGTGTAAGTGCTATATTAATTGCCACAGTTTAGTTTTCAGCCTTCTCAGATGTCAAGAGTCAAATTTTAGATTTGATTGCTCAATAAAACGAGTTCTTTCTGATTCATTCCTTCTACCATGCAGTTTTAGTGCTGAACAATAGCTAGAACAAGATGCCTTAATTAGACATTTAAGGATATTGTGAGGAAAAGAAACATTCAAATACTTCTATTAAACAATTTAATCTAAAAGTTTTGCATTTAATGATTTCTATATGAGCCTCTGTCCAACATGTGCTTCAGCGCCTGAATACTTGCAGTGTTGCTGCAGGAAGGAGGAGGCTGGACTGAGGCTTACCATTCTTGTTACTTTCTCTGGAATACGTGGCGCACCATCCACTTCTGCTCATTCAGAAAGATGAAAGGCTCGTTTCCTGCTTCTGCAGCAAAAAGGTGAATGTGTTAAACCGCAGTTGATTGTGGCCAAACAATAAAAAATGTGTTTATGTTATTTCCAAACATAAGCTGATGATGCAGGACCCTGAATGTTTGTATAATGGGAAGCGGGACCACAATACAAAGACAATTTCCTTCCAGTAGCACATCTTTAAACCCTATTTCACAAAAGCAACATTTGGGAAAATGCCTGATAGTTCACAGAGAATGAAAAGTTTGTTCAACAGGTTGCAGAAGCAGAATGCTCTGAAGGAGAGGAGGCCGGATTACTCACATTTTCAACCATAAACTACAAACAGTGTGATAAAATAGTATTTATTTCACAGAAACATACAAGGATAGGGAGAGAGAGAGAGAAAAACAGCTTATGGTGATATCTGTTGTACACATAAACAACAACTATGTACATCTGAGTGAACGCCTGAGTGTATTTGAGTTCCAAGAACTAAAACCCGGAGGCGCCGTCTGTTGACAATGACTGCACAGGACACTGGAAACAGTCTAATGGGTCCATAGAAAATGAAAGAAAAAAAAAAAAGCCACCAGATTGAAACAAATGTCATCCCATGTTTCAATGGATGCACAAACTGGTTACAGGTGGCATAAAAACAGGGTAAACAAAGATCACTGGTACTGCACTGTGCCCTCAGAAAAATCTATGTCAAAGACTACTGGTCAAATGAATTCATTCAAATAAAAAATACAGTAAAAAAAAAATTACTTTCAATTTGCTGTCAATTGTTTTAGAAAGAGTTGTCCATCAAATCATCAAATATAGCTGCATTCAGCTGAAATGTTTCCATTCTGTAGCTCTGCTGTATGAAACTTAATATAAACCTTAGAGCGCAGGCTGCAGATTCAATTAAATAACTGAATTTATACTGTTTAGTTTGTTCAAACTCAAAACAAAAAACCTAATGTTGAATGTTGGCACCAAAACAACAACAAAAAGACTCATTTGTGGTTTGCATTACTGTGAAGAACTAAAAAAAATCACATGCTAAATGAGGCCAAATCAGTAAACACACTGTCCATACAGTAAGTGTAGAGTAACACAGCTTCATATAACTGGGCAGAAAGACATAAATACACAACGCTGGGACGGCCTTCCAGACATGGATTCTCCTCCGTTTCCTGCCTTCTGAAACACTGTAATCATATTTTTATCCTCCACAAAACTCTGATCTACTGAAATGTTTTAAATGATTGTGATTTTAAACGACAGAACAAACCGTATCCGTGAAACTACCTCCCCAAAAGGACAGATTTATAAACATGACATACATCATAACATGGTTTAAAGTGAATTATACAATGATAAACATAAGCTTCAACTGGATCCATGCATAATAAGTGGAGCTAGCTTTAGAGAACATACAGTAGTCAAACAGTAAAGTTTGGCTTTAATGCACCCTGTGTTTCTGTCAAACAAAAACATGACATTGAAATTAGTAGAACCTTTAATGTCTAAAAACAGAAAGAAAGACTGAATTCTGTCTGCAGCAACACGTTAACCAGCACACACAATGTGGAGACTTCATTAGTGGGATTTTCAGAAGGTAAGTCAAACATTTTCCACAAGTTGGTGACGTACAATTTGCTATGTTGATTTAATAATTACACACTCAGCTAACTCCATGCTAAAGTGACTGGTTAATAGTGTGGTCATGCAACACAAACAGGATGTCGTCCCTCTCTGTGCTTGCTACGTGGCAACAGGAACGTTTCTATCCACTCAACATTTACTGTTCCCTCAAAAAAAGAAAAAAATATATACATTTATTCAGCATACTGAATCTATACAGTCAAGAAAATAAGTATTTGAACACCCTGATCTGGAGAATATATGTACACAATCTGTATGGTTTTTAATTTGTATGTTAATGATGCAAATAAGTATTTAGAAACCTAAGAGAATAAATATCAATATTTGGTAGGAAAGCCTTGGTTTACATTTACAAAGATCAAAAAATTCCTGTAGTTCTTTCCCAGGTTTGCACACACACACACACACTGCACCACATCTCTAGATCTGTCAGTTCCCTCCAAATACTTTCTATGGGACTTGGGTTTAGAGACTGCCTCAGGAACATTTATAATGCTTCTTACTGAGTCACACCATGGTGATCCTGACTGTGCTTCAGGTCATTGTCATGTTAGAAGACCCAGCTACAACCAGTCTTCAATGTTCTGACTGAGGGAGGGAGGTTTCTGCCTATTATCTCACAGTTTATCTTCTCATTAAAACAGAGAAGTCGGCCTATCCCCCCATGCAGGAGAAAAAGAAAAAAAAAACCAAAGCATGATGCTTCCACCTCCATGCTTCACAGTAGATATGCTGTTATTGGGTTGGTGCTTCTTTTTTTCCCAGTCCAAACAGCAAGTTTATACTAAACCGTTTTATTTTGGTATCATCTCCTCCTGGACTCCTCTGGATCATTCAGATAGACCTGAACATGTGCAGACTTCTGCAGGGGGGGGGATCTTCTGTGTGATGTGGGGTTTTAAACCGTGACACTTTAGTGTATTGTTGACCTTTAAACCAGTGGTCCCAGCTCTGTTCAGGCAATCACCTAGTTCCTCTCGTGTATTACTGGACTAATTCTTCACTTTTCCCACCATCATTGATATCCCATGACGTAAGATCTTGCACGTCACCCCAGTTAAAGGAAGTCATTAGTCTCTTTCCAGCCTTGGGGATGTCTACAGTTTTGTCTCTTTTTTTGTCTTTTGACAGTTTTTTCATCTTGTCCATGGTACTACTTGTCAGTAGAAGTCAGACTGGTTGTGGAATGAGCAGGTATCGTGTAGATAACATCAAACATGCCACTACATCTGATTAATAAGTGGAGTGGAAGAGGGCCTTTAAAAAATTGACTAAGATGTCTTTGAGGACCAGGATTGTGGGTTGGCAGGTGTTCAAATACTTATTTGCAACATTAACATAAAAATTAAATATATAACAATTATACAAAGTGTGATTTCCAGATGTTTTTTTTTGTTCTTTTTAAAGATTTTTTTCCTACGATAGTAAAAAATGCAGTTATAATAAACTGCGATCTTCCTGCATTTAAGTGGGAGAACTTTTGCAGAGTGTTCAATACTTTTTTTCACGGTACAATGTCGTGTGAGGCCACATGGCATCACCCAGAGTAGCCGCTAAACGGATCAGATATGGAAGCAGTGCAGCAAATATGTGGGTCCAGCTGATGTTAACTTTCACCTGATGAAATTTCTTTTACCAACATTTACATCCACACAAATGACAGACAAAACGTTGCTGTTGGTGGGTGAGTCAATGATGTGTTCAGGTTCGTTTCTCCTCCAGCTCCACCGAATGTCTACCTTGTCCAAAAAGAAGGGAAAATGTCCATTTAAAGACCCATTCCTCTCTACTGTGGTATGCGAGGAATGAGTGAGGAAGAGTTTTACGTTAAAGTTATTAGTTGTTAATTAAAAGATGTCTTTTCTTTAACTTGTGCTTTTAACAGCAACAAATACTGTAATGTGCACATAACTTTATGATGGTTACAACTTTTACTTTGAAAGCAGATTGTATATGAAAATCTGCTTATTTGTGAAGATTAAACACATCATCATCAACACATCTTGTTACTGATAAAAGGTCATTTTCTCTGCAACTGCTTTTACAACAAATGCATTATACTAATGAGAACATTGTGTCATGATCTTTTTCTCTCAAGAAAAATCACTTTCTCACAATATAGAAGTGTTGGGGTTGAGATCCTGCTTTTCTGTCTCATGGCTGGAAATCCCAATCAGACATTTAGAAGGAAAACAGGTTCACACTAATACGCCACATTTTCACAAAGAAATCTGGATATTTTCACATCCCTTGTCTTACATTAATGTTTAAGTTTACAAGAGATTTACTAGTAATATTTAATCTGCTGCTGTGTGAATTGAAAACTTATGTGTTTGCAAAGCTCATATTGCAGGATGTTTGAAAGAAGCAACACACTACTTATAAATTCATTACTGGATTTTGTGCATAATTGCAAATTACAATTAAAACAGCCTAACTGTTGTGCAAGACTTATTTTTAATTGTTATTAAATTCCCATTTTAATTACTTTGAAGTCTAACACTTTATTCCATCTTTTTTTCTTTCTAAAACAACTGTTTTACCAGAGTATCCTCCATCATAGCAGAAAGTGAAATGAGGGTAGAAATCTTCTGACTATTCTGCTATTTTTTTATTAAGAAGCTATAAATTATCCAAATTTAACTGCTTAACAATATATAATGTTTATTATTTCATTTCTAACTAAATAATGAAAGCTGGTGATTTGTGAAAGGCCAATATTTCCCTGCTTTACGTTCTTGTGTTTTTCAGTCACATATAAATATGATCCATAGATGGATTGATGAAAGAGGTTAAAAACTAAAGAAGTAAACTACCTGTGCCTAAAATACCATAACAGGAAGTAACATGAAATCGTTCATCATAAATGAGATCCAGTCTATCATCAGTAAACCTCGCCTCCCTGGATAGTTGATGTCCATGACGGTCCCTTTGGCCAGGACCAGCTTTCTGCCTCCTCCCCCAGCTGAGGCCATAATGCCCATTGTTGCTGCTTTGGTATGAGACAGACACACACACATGCAGACTGGCAGGGATCATGCTTCCTTCACAGCATTGGGTCAGTCAGATAATCAGTCTATGAATGAATGTGTTCCTCCTCACATAGAAACTGAAACAAAAGATGATGTAAAGCTCTGCAGGTGGAGGAGAGGAGAGGCAAGTTGTCACAACAAAAGTCTATGTTCCCCCATTGCTGCTGAATTTCCTTGTTGTTTGTTGCTTAAAAGTTCAAAAGGCACCTTTCATCAAAACGGATAAAAAGTCCATCCACCTGAAGCAAAATATGTCCTGGTGCAGCTTCTCCTCCACTCTGCTGCAAAGAGTCTGCAGATGCATTATGGGTAGCAAGGTTAGCCACTTACCCACTCAGTCAGCTGTTAAATACTGAATAACAGAACTGTCTATGGGAATGTCCATAGTTTCCTGGATGTCTCAGAGATGTCATGTGCTTAATGCAGCTGAATACGGACGGTCAGCATGTCACAGAGGTAAAAGGCAAGTTGCTGACTTAACGTTGAAACTGCCAGCTAGCAGACACCTGAGGAGGAGGAGGAGGAGGAGATGAGCTGATGAAAAATGAATGAGAACAAGATGGGAAGATGCTCAGTTAAAGAAAGTGCAGGCAGCTGTGCAAAAACATGGATAAATTATATCATAATTAACTGCTGCCTGAAAAGCATGTATTTAAATAGCAGTGGAAAAACATTCAGGGTTATAATCTTTAAAATGTGCGAGCTAGCCTTGTAATCACAAGTTGGCTGGCTATCTGAGGGGATACTCAGTTTATTTCTGGCAGCTCTCTGAGCAGTTCTACCGTTTTTTCTATTAGTTCTGGTGTTTTTTTTAAATATTAGAGCCAGAAAAGAAAAGCTTCAAACACATTTTATACGCACACAAGCAGTAAAAATGCATGAGAAAAGTCAGCTAGTTTCAGAGATTAAATTAAATCAACTACCTTCAAACTTAATGGATTCATTCAACGGGTCTCACACTAAATGGGAATGGCCTTCATCTTCATCATGGAGGCGAGTTCTTGTTTGGTGGCGTGTTCCCGCCGCTGCCGTCGCATCCTGGAAGATAAAAAATACACAAACGCACTGAATCTTACTCAAAGATTTTAAAACAAAGATGTTTGGTCATGCATGTGTGTGTGTGTGTGTGTGTGTGTATCTTACCGCATAACAAAGATGAGGGAAAGAACAGTGGTGAAGATGAACATGGAGAATAAAACCAGGAGAATCACCAAACCCAAATTACCTTCATCTTCATCTGGGTGGGAAGAAAATGAGAAGAGGATCAGTTTATAGAAAAAACCCAGGTGTAAAAAACAAACAGCACAACAACACAGAGGAGAGTTACATTAAAGAAATAACTACGGAAAGCAAAACAAAAACAGGAAGTGGGAAAATGCAATAAAATGTAAACAAGAAAAACACTTGTTGAAGTAAGATTGCTAAAAGACTAAAAGTGTGTGTGGTCTTGTATTCATTTACTCCCCGTTTTGTCTTAAATTATGATTTTCACGCAAACATGCAATTTTACTAATACGAGTTACAAAGACAATGTGTTGCCAAACACAAGAAAAGCATCACGCTGTAAAAGATGTAAAGAAAGCCTGCAGATCCTCATGCAAAAGCAACAGATAAGCAGCCTGTGCGTGTGTTTGCTTACAAGTATCCTGCATATCTGCAGGAACAGGGTGCTTTTATCTCAGTTTATCCATGTTTATGTGAGCTGTTTTCATCTAGCATTGTAGAAAAAAATAACACCCCACAGGCACTATTTACTGCAATTATATGTAATTGTATGATGAGGGTAGACATGCGGTACTTGCACTGTTCTCTTTACTCCATAATAAGTGTAAATAATGTGTCCTAAAATCACAGCTGGAATAATGACTGATCAAATATAAAACATGCTCATCCTGATCTCTACAAAACCCTTAAACCAAAACTTAGAAAATATATAAAAATGTTTTGAACTGGTCCAAAACAACAAACCCGATTTAAGCTTTTACCATTTACTGCAAGTTGAGAACATGCAAATCGTCCAATCACATTTAGTTTCATTTGTTTTAACCATTTTGCACATTCATATCTGGAAACTAGATAGATTTTTAGATTTTTGCAAAACCAAAGGTGTTGTGCGCGAGCACATTATGATGATAAAAGCTGAAAACAACCAGCATGATGGCAGAGAGAACAATATGCAACATGACTGCTTACAAGGTTGGAAGAAAACATGAAAACATTTAGTTTTTTCCTGATATGAAAAGTACAATTCTTTATAAATATGTATTGTGGTATAGTTAATATGTGTTATCATTATCACACTGTGGCATGGAACAGACAAAAAGAACTAGGAGAAGAAAGAAAACATATCTGTGCAGCTTTTACCAAAGTAAGACAGCAGAACAGTAGTTAAATAACAGAAGCTGTCATCATTTTTCATTTGTGGACAAAAGAGAGAGATGATAGTGAAATCTTTCACCAACCAAGATCTCTCCTTCACTTTGAAGAAACACCAACAAACTCAGCAAAGCTCATCAACACATGTAATGAAACTATAACACAAGGCTTTGTAGATGCATTATTACATTATGACATTAGCACGGTTAACACTTGAAAGAAAAACTCTTAAAGTAAAAGAATAAACAACAAGAGAAGCACCAGCAGATGGCAGCATCCCCTCCAATAAACAGCTCTAATGACCAAATATTAAACCTGAATAGAGGAGGGGGAGGAGGGGGTCCCAAAAGTAAGAGAAGAAACAAGAGAATAATGTTGGTTATGGTTTTAATAGCATAACACAGAAAAGTTACTACTAGGTCAGTCGTAGCAAAACTAATAATGATAAAAAAGACCCAGAATGTGTGCTTTAAACACGCTCCTGAACATAACAACAATACAACTTCTATCTAGAGAAGGAAATGTTTCTTACTATATGACTTTGTGGTGACAGTGTCAGGCTGTGTGGTGAAGTTCTCTGGAAATTCTGGGTCCACTGTGGGTTTTGATGTGGTGAAGGCTGCAGTGGACACAAACACAGGGACACATTAAGCCTTTTCTTTATAATCACATATAAACTAAACAAATGCTGATTAAAGAGAAGGCATTTTAACTTAAAAAAGTGCATTTAGTGAAATTTCTTTCTGACCTTCCCAGGGTCTTCCAACAATCGTGGGACTCCATTCGCTCCACTGGCTCTCTGAGATATGCTCATCCATGCCTCGAACCTCAACCTCAGTGAGGTGCCCTGCCAGAGCGTCAAATATCACAAATTCATTTGCTTCTGTGGGGATCTGTTTCAAAGACAGTAACAAGCACAAAGTAAGGTAAGAAAAGGAAAAAGGTTAAAGTTGAGACTGATTTTTCTAACTAGGTCTATGTCGTCGCCTCCGACTGCCATCCAGGAAAGCCCACAATCCTCAATGTCAGGCCATAGCAAATAAAAGTGTTTTTTTTGTAGGATTTTTGTCTTCAAATAAATGTTTATTTTACCTATAAAAATTAGTTCTTTGGATTATTCAAATTAAAATATTGGCAGAGCAAATAGTTTTTTTTCTTCAACCAATACAACACGCCTATCTGTTCCAAAGCTCTAATGGGAAATGGTATAAAAGGTTCCTCTAGTGGGAAATTTTGAAACCTCAGGGGTTTGCACAGAGACCATCAACTACAGGAAGTGTAATTACCATTGGACATTGGAATTAGACAAAAAAGTTGATGAGCTATGGCAAAAAATGTGATATTTTTTATGAAAACCTCTCCCTAGCGAGAAAGTTTGGAAAGTCAGGGGTTTATAGACAAGCCATGGGCAGTATGATCACTATACCTTTACTATGTGATCACACCATTTCCATTTGTTTTTGGTGTGAATTGGATAAACGGCTGTCAAGATATAGCAAAAAATGTACAATTTTCAATTAAAAGCTGACCCTGGTGGGATGTTTTACAACCTCAGGGGTTAGGACACACAGCAATAGGCAACATAACCAAAGGTTAATAATTTATGTCCAAAATGTATTAAATGGAGAAAAAGATGTCAAAAATCAACACAAAACTCTTCCTGCAATGTAAAAGAAATCAAATGAAAGCCTGTTAGGTTACGCATTCACATGGCCAGTCTCCGCCACAAAACCATCATATCCCTGTGATAATGATGATTATAAATACTATGGTAAAAAAAATAAATAAATAAATTATATATATATATATGTATATATATATATATATATCTATATATATAGATACACATAGCG
>JBAMIG010000020.1:16211695-16230733 GCA_037177335.1 Kiunga ballochi
GCCATAATCAGCGATATTGAAACAATAAAAGGCTTGCAATATCTCAGTTGATTTGTACTGAATCCAGAATGTATGACGTTTCATGTTTTTTAATTGCATTACAGGAAATAAAGAACTTTATCACAATATTCTAATTTTCTGAGAGTCCTGTATGTTTAGCTTCAGGACAGACAGATGATAAACTTTAAAAAAGAACCCATGTTTTAAATGGTAGTGATAGTAAATGCCACCACCTGAAGGGTGAGAGTCAATACAAACAAGCCCAAAGACTGTTGGGTCGTGCCATGGCAGCTTGAAAGTCAATCCTCTCTACACACCACGCTGGTTAAGCTGGAGTAGAGTTATATACCAAAGCAATCAATGGTGTCTTTCCAGTGCAGCCCTAAACTCTGCCAAGCTCAACTAATCTCCCAGTTAGCTTTATTTTCTAAGTCAACACAGCACTGAATGAAATAGTTTTTACAGCTAAACTAAAATATTCTGCTTTTACAGGAAAACTGCAAAATTGGGTCAAAAGTAACCAGAAAATTGTTCACAATGTTTAGTAACTGTGTTTTAATACATTCTGTCTTGATAAACTGTAAAGTTTAATATCATAAGCATAAGTTCCAGCTCATCTCTGAAAAACATTTCAATAATAGTATAATGCGTGAAGCGTTGTATAAAACATCAAACAACAAATTGGCATGAAGGAGAAGGTTTTTATTATTTTTATTTATCCTTCACAACAAAAACAAACTTGCCTAATATAAGATCAAAAGCAAGGAACTGATCTATTTTTGGTTACATAAAATAGATTTAGCCTCCAACAATGTTGTATCCTAAATGTTCTTTATTACTGCACAGTGCAACTACTTTCATCAGGGAGTACAATCATGCAAATACCTATACATTTCTTCTTAATTGCCTTATCTTGAATATGACAAACATCAACATGTAAGTGATGACATCACTGTCAACTTAAGAACTGATTAGTTTTACAGCCTGAAAATCTAGATCATTACTTTATATTACTTATAACTGATTATGTTTTGTTGCTGCATTGGTGCAGAATCATCAACATCATGATATATTGCAGAAGCACCATGCATCCATTCAGCAGTCCTACTGATCACCCATATACTAATCATCAAGTAGCAACCATTGTTGGAAAAAAGTGAAGCCTATGGCAAGTATCAAAGATTACGACTCGTCAACCATCTCCTTGGGACTGACTCCAAAACAGACCAAATTGTCATACTTTCATGTTAAAAAAAGCCACCCTTAAAGAAGACAAACATGTTTACAGCCTGGTTAAAAGAAACATTTTAGGTTTAATAGGTCAAGTTTATCTGCATGAAACTGTGAGGGTGTATTTTTTTCTAACTCATCAATTTAAATGTTATTTATTCTTGAAATTTGACATAATTAGGGACATGTGGTTGTGCTTGACAAGTATCCAATACCTGCGGCAAGAAGGCTTGGTGTACCACAAATGCCGTTTTTAGCTAGTTAACAATGCGCCTTAACTTTAGCCCACCTGCTCAATCAGCCAGTAAGCTCCTGATAAATCCGAGTTAGCTCAATTAGCTCCTAATTAAGAGCAGCTTGGAATTTGATGGACATCATTTCTCCACCTCTAACCTTACCCCTGGGAGTGATGACATGTGTGACACTGTCAAGATGACAACAGTAAGAACTGCATAACTAGCTTTATCTTTGCTCTTCAGTCACCTACTTGGAGGCTCCGTCCATCTGTATACTATATATGCTACTATCCTAGCATCTTATACAACAGAGATGGTAAAGTAAGCTAAGTGTCTTCAAACACTAGGCCTGCAAAAAATAGGCCTAGTGTTTTAAATAAGAATCTTTACTCCTTACAAATACCAGACCATCACTTTCAATATCACAACAGTAGCATTCCCCTCACAAGAAGCCACAACTTCAAGCAGCCAGATCAGAAACCACTTCCGTGGCTTTCGAGGTGTAGGAATTGTATACAATCAAAAAGCAAAAACCAATAGAAACACAGAAAGAAACCAAAGAGAAATGAAGGAAAATGACTACTCTTCTTTGCAAGCTAACTTCTGATAAGCACACCTTAACCAATCTCCCGGTATGAATAAGAGTGGGGTAAACGGCATGAACAGCAGCACGGAGTAGAAATACCCCAGCGTAGGCCTCTCTATGTTGGTTTAATATCAACGTCTGGCTCTTTCTGTTTCTCTGCTTCTCACATGCACATGAAGAACAGTTTGGCCTCAGAGCTGGCAAGACACTCTCGAGTTTCTGGAGCAGCTTTCTCTCTAATTTAGAGTTGATTGCTGTGGGCCCTCTGTGAATGGCTGGTGAAATATGAGTATGGAGAAAAATATGGAGGCTTGGATTTCGTTGTGCTCAGTGTGCATTTGATTATAAAAGTGCATGCACAGAACATTGGACTGCAACAGTTGTGTCTATACATGTATATGAGCGTGTGCGAGTCTGCGTCAAGGTCTCTGTGGAGCCACAGCGTTTTTGTGTGCACATGTGGTTTTTGGATAGAGCTATTGAGAGAGGCATCTGCAGGGATTCAGGGAAAGCAAAAAGACAATGGACAATGCTGCTTTTAATCAAGAATTAGATGCCTGAAGGTGAGTTTAACTGAACTGGGTTGTTCGAAAAAGAATAAAAGTTAAGCAAATTAAATCTTGCTTTAGTTATGCCTCAACAACTGTATATAAGTGTTTTTGTTTTTTATGGGAAGGAGTATATACAATGAAGTTATCCTTTAAAACTGTGTCTGATTATTAACAGGTATATCACAACCTCACTTTCTGCTAAAGCAGCCACCGTGCTAAAATCTGAAGCTAAACATGTAGGAGTTAGCAGGTTCACTCCTCCTTGAAATCTGAGCATGTATTTCCTTCTTTTTATGGTTTTGTTTTATTTTTTGGTCTGGTTTTTCCTCTTTTTCTTTTTAATTTACATTTTATAAGTCCTCTTATTTTGAAGAGCACTTCTGAAGACATTTTCCTACACTATCTTTTTTCAGTATTTATTTTATCACCAGTGTTTGAAGTTAAATTTCAGTCAGGTGTTACTCTTTAAACTGTGGGCTGGCTAACTTCTAGGATGTAAACAGCAAAGTGTGTGGTGTGTCTGTAATGTCTTACTCTGTATACCTTTAGTTTCCTAGAGTGCACTGATTTATGCCCATGGATTTTCTTATAAACTTCATTATGACTTTAACCCTTTAACCAGATATGTGCAATTTAATAACAACTGATACAAAGACTGCAAGGTGTGCTGTTTGACACATCTTTCTAGGGAAGCTGAACACAGACATAAGAAGAAAGAAATTCAAAACAAATTTTGAAAAAACTATCAAACAGGAAAACCTTGAGAAAGTGGAGCAAAACAACGTCACTAGACTTGCTTGGGAGTTTCAGCAGCTTTGTTTTGCTGCAACAGGTTCATGAATAAGACGAGCTCCTATTGGTCAAATAAAAGCCAACTAACTACACCCTCTGAGTACTTCCTTTTCCTTTCTCTGCTCTATCTTTTATGCATTAATATATGACAGACATCAAAACATTTTTCTGCTCTTTCTGTAGGTTTTCCTGAATAAAAGCCTTAGCTAGGCTATTGATTAGGAATTGGCTCAAACTGATGTCTGTGTAGCGTCCTGAGATGACATTGTCATGAAATGGGGCTATACAAATAAAGTTGAATTGAAGCCAGCAGGCATATTAAAACTAGCATATTAAAATGTTTGCATAGGACTTCAGTTTCTCTTCATGAACATCATAAAGGCACATAATTTACACTGAAAGTAAATCTAAGCATCCCAGACAGATCAAAAACATGCCAATTTATGAATAAAAACCTACCTTAATCCTTAGTTTAGCTTTACTTGACTCATTACTACACTGTATTCATTCCAAAAGTGTATAAAGATCAATTGGTTTTCCCTAACATCATTTATGACCCGTGAAGCGGCTTCAGTCAAATATCATGTTTGCATAAACATAGTTGACCAATAAACTACTGACTGTCAGTGCATCATTTTCTGAAGCATGTCAGACTCACCTTTTGAATCAATATAAGAGTACTTTGACATCACAATAAAATATTTGTTGATAAAGATCTTATTCTCCTTCTTGCAGAAGAGTGATGTCACAGCGTTAACTTTGACCCACATTCTCCTTTTAACAATGGCTAGATTCATGAATAAAATAAAACATATATACATCCCCGGTTCTACTCCTGAGATGCCCCCAGGGTTCATTTTTCTGTTTGCATTCCTGCTAAACTCTATTTAAAGGCTTCATCTCTTCACTGCCTAAAGGAATGCACATCTGCAAGAGACCCTCATACCAAAGTCTCTTGTCTGTCTCTGCCTACCACTCCGTGTTTGTTTCTAATTATGTCCTCTACCCCCTTTACTGCCACTGTTGCCTTGCTGGGCCTAAAAGTGTGCAAAATAAAGCCCGATGTTTGTTGTTTGTTTTTTTTTAAAGTATCAACAAGTACTTTTCACGATGACATATCAGCGCTTCATTTATACTCAGCCAAATATCTGTGCTTTTCAGTTGTAACCACAAGTCAATAACAGCCAGTGCACAACAGTGTTTTAAGGTTTAAATTAGCAAACTTCTTCCAAATAATCGAACTAGTTTGTTTTGTTTCTTATAATAATAAAAAATAAATAAATAAATAAATAAATAAATAAATAAAGTCCCTTTTTTTACTGCTCCAAAAAGTTTGAACCAACAAAATGTTAAATTATCATACATTTACGCAAAACTATCACCCATTTTACAATATTTTTATTATTTAATTGGCTTTTATAGTAATGATACGGTACGTAAATAAATACATTTATAAGACATATGCCTGAAAGTATTAAACAGGCTAATAGATGGACACACATACAAGCTAGCATCATCAAGATATATCGCCCCATTTCCCTCTAAGCCCTCCTGTCCGGTGTAGTGAGGCGAATAAACTTTTCGCCCCCTACACCAACTGATTCCCTCCTCGCTTGTCTGAAAAGCCTTTTAAATCGTCAAACTAACCTTGGAAGGTATCCCGAGTCAAATAGACATTATTGTGTTGTCTTCTTCCATGGCTGGAACTTCGCTGTGCTGCTCTTCGGTTTACCGAAGAGACCCAGGGACGGACTCGCGGGGCAAAGCGGAGGATCCACAAACTCGCACGGGTTGAAGGCGGAGAGAACGTACGGGACCAGACGGAGTAGGACGCCACGTGATTGGACAATTTGGCTGTCAGTCAACAGTGGAGTGGGCGGGTACTGACTGTAAAGAGATTATGGTGGCTAAACTGTCAGAACTGATCCCAGGTCTGTAGTCAAAGGAATGTGGCAGTGGAAAAAGAGAGCAACAACAGGATTAATGTAAATGTGTGTAGTACAAATAGCTATAATACTTAATATTTAAATATGTCTCGAATAGATATGTTCTACAATTTGGAAACATTTTATTAGAAAATTAAATATTAGTGTGATTTGCAATCACTGATTAGATTAACTTGATTACTTCATGTACAGATCAGCACAGTGAGGAAATGATCATCATTTAGTACACAAATGCTGGTTTTCTTTCCCTGAATGTCACACATCCTGGTTGGCTGTCTTATCATTGTAAAAATAATTTGCAAAAACTTCCAACAATCCACAAACAACAATTATCTATTCTTAATATTGATCTTCTCTGTATGAGAAAGAAGCTTGAGGTGTTTTTTTGTCTTACCTGTTGATTTCACTCTGTAATGTGTGGCTGTGATGAAAACCCAAACTAATTAAACCCATTAATGGTTCCAATAGTCAACGCTGTGGCAGATAATAAACAAAATGATGTTTATATCTCATTACCTGATGCAGTGACCTTTTGCCATTCCATAAATGTGAAATGAGGCAGAAAAAAAAACACATCTATCAGTGACGTGTAGATAAATCAAGTTGATGTTGTTGTTTGTTTGTTTTTGTTTTTTTGTTTGTTTTGTTTTTTTGTTATTTTTTATGTAAGATTGTAAGATCCTAAGATATGAGTCCAACTAGTTAACTGGTGTCAAAAACTCCACTATTTTACTATCTTGTAAAGTGATCCTGACCTTTGACCTGTATCTCTTTTACAGTAAATACACACCGTTTTATTCCTTCACTCAGAGCTTTAATCATTAACAGACTGAAGGGGAACAATCTGAAACTGGGATACTCACATTCCAACCTGCTCATCAGGAAAACTCTGACAATTGTTTCACTGAATGGGGATTTCCAGTTTCCAGCAGATGCAGGGAGTCCCCCTCACTGACCCCGACCTATTCTCAGACTAAAGCTTCTCATTGGTGAATGCAAATGTTCTTACACACTATAAGATTTCCAATAGATTTGCTCTGGAATGAAATAGACACAAATAGACCATCATATTTCTTTCTTGGGTTGTCTTTGTTTTCCTGTGTCAGGGTGTGTTGTTGTTGACATCCTTTGTTATTATTTGCAGAAGCCTTTTGCTGGACAGGACCACAGCTGATTGTTTTCTGACCATTTATCCATCTGAATGAGTTTATAAATCATGTGGTCAAGCAGTGAATCTGTCTGGCCATCTGCATATGAGCCACTTCTCATCTGCCTGGCCCTGTTTTAATAACAGTTAGAAAATAAAATTACATCTCCTTATCTTTTAAGGTTTTACATGATCTATTTTTGTTTGTTTGTTTGTTTTACCAATAACAACTAAATTATTTATATAAAGCCATTGTGTACTTAATCTTAAGGCAAAGCACAGAAGTAGTGTGTAGAAAAACTTTAGAAGCACGCTATTTCTGTTTCCATCGACTATCAAGGGGGTGCGAAGTAGCTGATGCTAATCTAATATCCTTGATAAACTAATCATCACCAAGAATCAGCATTTGTATAGAGCTAGCAATTTTAGCAATGTGCAATTCTGTAGTCTTATAATGGATGCTAAAGCATGACTATGTTTAGAGTAGTTGTAAAGCGTGTAAGGTTTTCTTGGTGATGCATCCTCCTCATTTCCCACTTCCAAATCAGTTATCTTTCACATCTGTTCCCAATGGTGCTTCAACATAATAATTTAAACTCATTCTAATGGGAAAATAAGTCTAAACTTTTAAATGGTATTGTGGAATATTAAAAATCAATGAGAGGAGATTAGAAAACTCTTTTCTAATCTGATCTCAAGTCATGTGACCCAGAAAAACTAAGCCTCGCCAACTACCTGTTGCACAACAGTGCTGCTTCCCTCTTCTGGCCATGTTCAATAGTTACATGAAACACCCACAGCCTGTCTCTCTCTCTCTCTCTCTCTCTCTCTCTCTCTCTCTCTCTCTCTCTCTCTCTCTCTCTCTCTCACACACACACACACACACACACACACACATGCACATATATTTACAGTATTTAGCATTCACATGTAACTGTATATGCATTCCAAAATCCTTGTGTTTTCTCTTTTATTCCAACTGCTATAATTTTAATTGGATATGCAGTTAGTAATAACTTATTGATTAAAAAAGATTAAGAAAGAAGACACAAGCCAAATAATAAACATCAACTACCTAACCCACATCAAGCAATGGATTTCAGCTGGTTTCGTCCATACAAACACCACATAACATCACAGTGAGGGAGGAGAAAAACCATGCAAAAACATGAGCACACACATCAGTGGGAATTCAAAATATAAATTAAATCAGCCACATCATGGAAACCTTTATGTTTTGGCCAAGAGTGCTGCTTGAGTTTGAGGTATTCTGTTAAATTCTTCAGTGTAAATAGAACACACTGGGTTTTCTGGCTAAACCAGGATTCCAGCAGACTTTTTATATAATGCCACAACTACAGCTTGGTTTCACCAAAAGTAATCAGAATCCCTCCCCACATGTTGACACAGATGTGTGTACTAGGGCTTGTGCCAGTTTGTGTGGAAGATGCATGAGGTACTTCTGACAAGTAGGACTTTTGACCTGAAGGTGGTGCTGGAGGAGAAGTGTGGGAACTTTTACAAGGGAATCACATCAATTCATTTTCCTGAACAACTTAATCCAGTGGTGGGTTGCTTGGCAAGAAGACCATGGATGGGACTCCAGTCCAACACAGGGCCAGCAGAAATTACAGGTTTACCTAATTTTATGGCTATTGATCACAAAGTTTCTGTCAAAACTAGAGTGATGAACTGTAAGCCACACCACTGAGCACTAATATTCCAGTTGCTGAATTTATTTTCTGCCAAAAACAAAACATATAATTACACTTTTTATAACTAAAGTACCCTGCATTTATCAGTCCGTTTGTTTGAAAAGGATACCTTTTTCCTAATTTGGAGTGTCTGTTTCTGTTTCTGCTGAACAAAGGTCTCATTATATTGTACCACCTCCTCAAGTTTTTGTTGTGTTTGCAAATACAAACAAAGTGAAGCTGGAAAAAAAAAGGCGCAGTATCAAATCATGCATAGTTTTCTTCCGGACATCTATCCATCCATTTTCTAACAGGATCACGGGGGTGCTGGAGACAATCCCAGCTGCCAACGGGCGAGAGGCGGGGCACACCCTGGACAGGTCGCCAGTCCATCCCAGGTGCTTAGATCTACTTTACTCCAAACATAGAAATGTAATTTAACTTTTTTTTTTTCTCCTCTTCTGAATTTAATTTGCACTATAAAGCAAGTTTGCTTTCCCGGGTGACCTATGGATGAGCTGTTTGTAATGTATATAATAAAAGAAGAAGGAAATACTTTTTTTATTTGCTAAATACTTATTATCTACCATAAGTAAGTAATCTTGCCAAAGGCAGACAAACACAAACAGGATACACTTCACTCTCTGACATTTGTGAATGTTACTATGATCAGTGTTTTATCTGTATGAACCCTGAACTAATGCGCTACCAGATTCTGCAGTGTGACTCACTGAGCCATCAGCTCTTAAACGGATTGTGACTCATTCACTCTCCCAAACAAAGGACTAGTGGATGTGCACAAATCAACATGAACACACGTGAATGCAAATGCATAGAGAATGTTTAAACACTCGAGTGTGCACAAAAACACTATTAAACAACCCTTCATTCAGCTCTCTCTCTCTCTCTCTTACACACACAGACACACACACAGTAAAGCTGCTGATGCTTGTTAAATGCGTGCATCACGCACGTCACAGCCTGGCAGGGTTAGTGGGTGTGGTCTTCACCAGCTGATTAAACATACCAGTGCTTAAATGCTGCACAGTCACACATTCCCTAACAACACCCTGCCCCTTTCTGCCTCTTTCACTCTTCCATGCTCACATTTACTCTCAGCTGCTTCAACATTCACAAGCTTTACATTTCAGGTAACAAACATATAGGTTTTCTATATTCATATTTGTTATTTTTTTAGCACATTTTGCATTGTTTGTCAAGTAGTTTCTGTGTTACTTTTCTTGGTTTTCAACCCTCATTGTGATCCAGGATTCCTTTGTTCTCTGCAAGTGGACATTTGAGAGTCGGCTGACGACTTAACTGCTTGAAGAGAAGAGTTTCACCTATATGGGATCTTTTTTTTAGGAAACCCACAAGGAGCAGAAGTAAAGATGCCGCTGCCATTATCATTGCTGATATGTCTGTCAGTTGTCCAGCTGTGTGTGGGAGATCAGCCGGTGGAGGAAGTCATCGTAACCAGTAAGTAGTGATACGGAGGAAACATGGGTTTAGGAAGTATTTTTAGACATCTGTGGGGTTTTGTTAGAAAAGGAAGCTAAACTGGGTTATATTTATTAGAATATTTGGTGTTCATGTTGAATAACTCCTACATTTGCTGAAATGTTTCATGTAAATTCTCACAAATGGGTGCATTTTATGATTAGACTTGGTAAAAGTCTATACAATATTGTGAGTCTTAAAGAGGAGATTAAAAATGAAAGGAATCAAATTTCAAGACAGAAAAAAATCCTTAAAACAACTCAATTTTCATAGTTTGTACTTTTTATTTATTTCCATCTTCTTGCTGCTTCTAAATTCAGCAATAAGATCATTTGTATGTATTTATTTATTTTTCCGGAATTCTGTTGGGAGCTTGGAAATGTCCCATAAACTCCTCAGCATGGTTGCATAAGCAAACTGGAGTCAAACACTCCGTGCAGGGAGGGAAGGCTTACTGTATAATGAAAACACAACTCAACTATTCATCCATGACTGCAGCATATGAGTGTCAGAATAATGACTGAAAACCAGTCAGATGAAACAACTGTACCAGCTTAACACACTGCGTTTATAGTCTTAGTGCTCAATATGAAACCATTACAGGAAAGAGGGAATAACATTACTGATGACTACTCAACATACTGATGAAGAAATATTAGTATTCCTGTAAGGTGGAATAAGCAATCTAAAGACAGAGAATGGGGAAAAAGATGACAAAAAAAGCAGCAAGTTGCCTGTTATGTCAAGTTTGGTGATGAAGAGATTCAGCCTTAAATAGATTTAAACAAAAAAAACTCACTGTATAGAGAGGGGCATTATTATTTTCCCCTGACAAAGTGTCTTTCTGACTAGACTAATAAAAAAACTGCATGTTTATCCACTTGGTCTGTAGCTAGACAGTGACTGTTTGCCACAGTGTGGTTGGGTACTGTGAGTCAGAATATTTGGCTCAGCCACAGGTCAGATGGTTACATCATTAATGGAGACCGACTTAAACTGGAATACTGGAGGTTTGCTTAGGCTGAAAAGAAACATGCAACATCCATTCAGCATGTGGACGTGATATTTAGACTACAGGAGGGAAGAAAACACAACACATTAACTGGATTAACGTGCAGTTTTTCTGTGTCTTACTTAGCGTCGCTTAATCCCTCTTTGCAAAACTGACAATGGATAAATGAGATTACTCATCGTTGTTTTATTTAGGGAGTGGTACTCTAGTAGGCGGCAGTGAGAGCTTAGCCCAATAGTTATAGGGGTAGTAAACCACCATGGGTCTTTAAGCCAAACCCTTAAACTCTCCTAACTACCACCTGGACAATGGATTATGGTGACTTGGCCCATACTGCCCAGGACATTTAAAGATGAGTCGGTTGCAGAGCTGAATTTCCCAGTTTCCTGCCTTAAAACCAGAAACCACAAGGGGTTGGACAGACTGGTTAAAAGAAGAGGCTGGTAGCAGGAGACTGGACTCCCTGGTGGCACTATTGGAGAGGGTAACAGTATATGTCTGAGCACTATATTGAATAATAGTTGGACATCACACTCCACAGATTCCTTAAGAAGCAGCAGCTGTCGCCTCTTTTAGCATGACTCCCTTAAAGCACCTGAAAGCTTCTCTTTAAAGTAAATCCAGCATTTATGGATTATCTGTATGTTGATTGGTACTATTATTTGGGTGTTTTCATAGAAACCTTATTTTGATCAATTTTTAAAATGACCACAAAAAAATACAACAAAGAGGAACACAACATTTCTACTGTGAACAGCTGAAAACAGGACAGCAGTAAAATCAAATGTTTACTTTGCTTTTCACACATCATCTTATGTTTTTATAATGTCTCAGCATTTAAAATTCAGACAACAAAGTCACTACTAGCATGGCCCAACTAGTAAATAAGGCTAGTGTCTGGGTTATTTTTAGTATTTTATATTAATCAAAATACCAACTATTAATGTAACATGAGGCAGAAAAACTCACTTCATGTTTTTAAATTCTTAAAAGTGTAAGATATTTTATTTTATTTTTTTTTATTTGTTTTACTTTCTTTAACATCTTCTTTTAAATATGTGTACAACCCTTGGCCAACACAGTTGTTTTTAAAGTGTTTCATAAATAAAGTTGAGTCGATTGAGTTTTTCTTGCTTTATACAAAGCAACTTAGGAAAAGCAGTCATGTTTCCTATTTTGCCCCATTATGATGTCTGGACCAATCAATCATATTCCACCGTTTACTGTTTTAGATCTAGTACTACATGGTACTCAAAGTCCTGAACGAGAGATGGTGCACATCTATCAATGCATTGTCTGTTTCTTTAAGAAACATTAGCTTCATTAATAGTGGATGCAAAACATGTATGATTTAGTTTTGGGGGTGTAAGAGCAGTTTAATGTGTGCTTTAGTGGTCATCTGTGAACTGGATGAAATCCAGAAAAGGAGTTTGATCATTTATTTATTCTTGAATTTCTCACAGAAGATGTGCAACTTTTGGGCGCCTGGCATGACAGGAATCCGGAGTCAGCTGAGATTCAGGAAGCAGCTCAGCAAGCTGTGATGATGTTTAACTCACACTCCAAAACCAAGAAGTTGTTCAAACTGATCTCAATCACCAGTGCCAGATCTCAGGTTGGACACAACTTTAAGACTCACCTCATTAACATCCAGTAATGATGCCAGGTCTCACTAACTGTGTCTATGGTCCTCTGTTCAGGCGACTAGCATGATAAACTTTAAGATTGATGCAGTCCTGGGGAAAACAAAGTGTCTGAAGTCTGAAAATAATTCCATGAGCAGCTGCAGTCTTGAGAAAAAGGTAAATCTGTTATGCATCCATATTCTATATTTGATATAATATAATATAATATAATATAATATAATATAATATAATATAAAATGTATTCTATAATCTATATGAAATGTTGATATTTCTAACAAAACACATTCAGAGTGAGATCAAATAGTTTCCATGAGTAAATTATTATAACTTATACATTTATGAAATATTGCAAATATGTTAAATGTGTTTAATCCACTTGATAACATATTTTGAGCCTAAATTAAGGCAGATAATCATTCATATGTGACAGTAAACACAATTAGATGCTCAAATATGCAGTACAGTCACATTGACAGACATTTGAAATGTTTCTAATTATTGTTATCATTTTTTGTTCTTTTTACAGAAGTTGCAGTGTCTCTTTACGGTGACTTTTAATCCCCGCAACAACAAACATGAACTCCAGAGTCACAAGTGCAAGAAACTAGTAAAGAAAGTTTAACATTTTTACAGGTTAAATAGTTTTATACTTTTTTTGCAGCTTTCATCTTTTGGAATATAGGATTAAAGGATGGTAGATGGGTTTGAAGGCAAATAATGGAAGCAAAATAAATCAAATTGGCAGTGGTCACTAAGCAGAAATTATGGGTTGTTTAGATGTTTCTTTCTTCTTTTAGGACCCATGTTGTCATCATGTCCTATACTGTTCAGCATTGCTAAAATATACAACCCTTTCACTGAAAAAGATTATGGAGTGAACATTTCTTGTAAAAGGGAATTTTAAATGTCTCATGGCTGATGATGCTTTTTCTGACATGCAAGTTGTCAAACTTTGAAACCAAGATCTTATAATAAACTAAATGATCTGTCTCCTCTAACCTTCAGACATGGGATCCATTGCTGTTTTAAGAGAATTTTTTTAAAAAAGTGATTTGTTTCACAAAAGAAAAACACATTGTAATTTGCCTCAGTCCTTTTCAAAAAATAAGATCTTTGACCCAAACACAACAATTCTAAAATCATGTTCACAAAGGCCTTCTTTGTCATTTGTTTTTATTAGTTTATAAACAGCACAGAAAATTATTCAAACAACAATGGCGGCATTATTTAGCGTATACTTTTAGTGACTGCTTTTAGTCCCCTACGACATAAATTCTCTGAATAAAAGTGCAATAAAAACTGTGTTTTGATTGTGTTCTTATTTGCACACAAAGATGAGTCCAGTTTCTGTTTTTTATTTTATTTCAATTTTTTTTTTAGCAAAAAAGGTCAAATTTAGTATTTCATGTGTCACATTAACATTTCACATTTGATAAGCAGGTAACAAAATTAAAAACATTCATTTGATCGACTCAAACATGTTTAAGTGATCACTTTTTGATGAAAAACCAACTTTAAATGTTATTTTTTTCACCAAAGAAAATTTTAAAAGTAAAAGATCTATATTATAAAAGTCTATCTTACCAATTTAACTAACATTTCTCTTTTGCTCAAAAACAAAACATTTCTGTAGTTAGCGGTGATAGCTCCATCCTGCTGTAATTGATTTTTTATAACCAAATACATCCCTACAAATAAAAATGTGTGTACCTGAGATGTAGGAAACAACAATGTTTTTTCTCCAGGTTATTTTGGTGTCATAAAATGATCAGTTTTCCTGCTGTGCCAAGATTTTCCCATTAAATCCTGTAAAGATAAAACTAAGACACCGCACTAAGTTTGAATTATAGTACACTTCCATCATACTAGTCACATCTTTTAGATCCATAGTGATCTTGCACGCTTCCTTTAATCTCACCCAGGACAAATACAAGTCTTTCGTATCAATAACATGTCACTTCCTATTGTTGCATCTGTAAACTATAAGTCCATACTGCTGGAGTAAGGATGACTCAGCAAAAAGTGGACAACAGCAGGGGGATGGGTATAAGGAAACCTTTTACTAAGACAACTAAGTGTAAAGTTTCTGAATGAAAATACTAATGTTTACACTGTAAACATTAGTATTTTCATTCAATGAAAATATTACATTTCAGAAATGACTCCTATCAGTTTTGAAAGCTGCTGTAAAACAATTTGTAAACTTAAATCTGCCATGAAGTGATAATTAAATAGTTCATGTGTTTCTTTAAATCATGCAGTAGCCTATATTAATTGTAGTTTATTGCTAAAACTTTTTATGCAGATATTCATAAAAAATATTGAATGTAAAAGGTCTTCAACACTGCTCTTCATACCTTATTTTTAATAAATCTGCCACAAGATGTAGCCACATTTATTCTCATCCCCAGTTCCATCAAAAAAGATGAAAGCAGAGGATTTGAAGATGAGTACCAAAACTGAAACAAAATAAATGGGAATGAAATCCAATAAAATGGGTTATATAACAAACTGTATTATATCAAACTCACCTCCATAAAGCCTTATTGTCCACAAACAGCCATAATAACACTGGTATGATCCCATTGTTAATCTGCCTGGGATTAAAAGGCATTTATCAGAACCTCTGTAAAATGTGTTCTTCTGTGCTGCACATGTGTTGCTCTGCTTACACATTAAACACATCCTTTCCACAAAGTGTGTTCCAAATACTATGTGGAAGGCACACAGAATGGCATCTGATCAGACACCTCTTCCTAAAAGACTCTGTCCCTTTCTGCTGTAGGACATGTTTTACTTTTGGGATACCTTTTTTTTTTTCTTCATGCTGCACTGTATTGTATCTTCAAATCCAGTTCTTGAGGGTCTGTGTCCTGCAGGTACTCTATGCTTCCCTGTAGCAACACACCTGATTCAGTAGCATTGGTTATCGACAAAGTTGCGCAGGTGTTTCAGATGGGAAACTTTCAATACCTGCAGGACATCTCTGCTGTATTGCATGAGAATATTGTTGATTAATAGTTATCTGCTGGACTGCATGCACAGCGTGATGCTTCAAGGATTAAATGTCTTTTAGGTTTTTAGGCCTACAGCTAAAATGCTCATTCTGGCATTTTCTACTCATCTGTCAGGTTGTTAATGAATTTTCACTGTCACTAAACTTAAACCTGAAACAAATGAGATAATCATCAGCCTAAAGTGCATTCAATGTTTTGTTTTAATACCTCAAATTTTAGCCACAAGCCATTTTACTATGTTTGTTTATTTATTTTCTTTAACCATATAAAGTTATTTCAGGGCATTTCTGATTAGAAATGACAGTAGTTTAGAATTTGTGAGATTTTTATTTGGCTGTTTACCCCTGAGGCGGATGTTTTAATCACATGACCAAACTGTGAGTTTGCTCTGTGGCTTTGCAGCAACTGTTTTCAGTGATGCTTTTAAACCTGCAAGAAAACCTACTAATTGTATGTCGTGTTTACCTTATTATAAGGGGTTTGGGAAAATTTTCTTTCCATTTCTTGGAAATTGGCTAGTTTGGGCATCTTGGCAGAATAGACATGGAAAGTAAATTTCCCATTGAAGCGACCAGACACAATTTATTCTCATTCAGTTTTTCCTACCAATTATATAAAAGCAGAATCATTGCCTGGTAATATTAAGCTGTCTGAGACATAAGTTCTAAAATATTTACCACTTGCAACTCAACAGCGAAGCTTATTTTACACTCCATCTATATTTCAGTGTTGGGCTCTTTTCCTCTTGTAAGTTGTTTCAATGGTCTCCTTTTGACACACAAGTCTGATTAATTGGTGTTAAAAATATTTTCCTACATTTAGTGAGTCATATCTGGCATGTGGGGAATAAAGCTTGCCTGACTTGCTAAATGTCTCAGATGAATAAAAAAAAAAAAAAAACAGAAAAAGAACCAGTTAAAGCAAACATGGCAGCCAGAAAACATGTTGTTCTCATTATGACATCAATTAATTAAAACCTTTGTCACAAATGCAATGAAATACTTAAAAATGTCACATTTTCAGCATTAGAAAAAGTTTTTTTTAATTTAATTTTGAAAAAGTTATACAGTAGCTGTATGGTAGTAACAGGAGTTGTTAAAGGAAGATCTCAGTGTTCTATCAGGCTGGGGTGTAGCCTGATAGTTTTTATGTCCAGTAGAGTAATTAAATATCACAAGTTTTCCAATAAATAATAGCTATCCATATTTTATTAGTAATAATGTTCTAAGTCACCCATTTTCTTTTTTCAACCTTTTTTTCCACAATTTTTCCTTGATTGTGAACTCTGTAACAATCAATGCAATTAATAGAAAAAAAATGTGTTTTCACGCAATGATTAAATGAAAAACATCCCCTCCTCCACAACAGGCAAGACACAGAGGAGTCATACTCGTCCCTCTTTTTTTTTATTTAGCAACAATATTTTACAAATGTATTTTGCACTTAATATACAATTTTTAAAAATCCATATTGATGGCTAATCTTTTTGTGTAGAAAATGGTAAAGCATGACATAAATTTGGTCTTTTGTTTAAAATGCTAACATGCAGAAGAAATATAAAAGAGTCTTTTTTTCTTAAAGGAGGGCTCTCAGTAACTGATATGTCTGCAGTATCAGACACTTGTCTCAATGTGAGGGGACGGCATACCGTTCAGCATTTGGGACAGCAGTCTATGCTGGTGATGGTACCTACAAGACACAGAAAAAAACATACACAAACTTTAACAAAACACCAAAGCATCTCAACATTGAATGAATCTAAGTGTTGTCATTTGCTTGTGCCAGAAAATTGTTTTGTAAGATTTACAGGGAAAGCATTAAAGCTGTAAAGCTTTTGTTACATTAACATTGTGTAGCCAACTAACTTGCTGATGACCCTTTGTATCTCCCTATTCTCTTCTTCTCCAAGCTTCAGTAGAACCTGCTCCAGTATGGGAAGCTCCAAGTTGAGATACTGGGCAACCTGAGGAGATGACAGAAACAAATTGTGTTTGTAACAGGAACAAATATTTGGAAGTTTAATAAACCAGATCGAAGCAGCAATGTTCTTACTGTAAGGCCACAGTGCAAACCAACAGCACCACTGTGCAGCTTTATTCATCTTTAGAAGAAATAATAATATTGTATTATTTATTAAATGAAATGGTAATATACCTGTAATGGGAATGATATGTTATAAGTAACTTTTCTTCGTATTTTGATTTGATTTTAGAAATGTTGAATTCTCTGCATTGTCATTTAGAAAAGAAACAGTGAATGAATTTGTCCTGGAGAGTTTGACATCTAAAATAGCCAAATACTGCAATTTTGCTAATAAAACGTTTGGTTAATACAAGATGTTAGAAAAAGAGACACTAGGTTTGGGTTCAGTTATATCGATACAGGGTCAAAACGCAAGGTGAACCACTCACATCATTACTGATTTCTTCTTCGTACATGTCCATCAAAAACATCTTCATGATGTCATCAGAGGGTCCATGCAGAATGCGCTCCCACAGAGGCTGGTCTCTGTTAGTCAGCTTCCTCTTTTCTGCACAAAAATATGCACCAAGTATGTAACATGTTTCTTTCACCTGTTAAATGTTTACATTTTCTGTAGATCAGATCAAAACTACCTCCACTTTGGTGGACACAGTACAGCGCAAACTCCTGGGGATCATTTTCTATCTGTAGGAGAAACAGTGAAGATGTTTTAAATGCTTTATTCTGGTGATTTAATTAAGATTTATGTCTTAATTTTTCCTTTGTGGTTTATATATTTGGTCTGTTAGTCATTTTTAAAAGATTAAAATAAAAAAAAAATCTATTATATAATTTCCGCATCAACATAATGTATGTTTTGCACAGTTTGTATTTTGCTGACCTTAAACGATTGACAAGATTGATTTTTATTCCAATTTTAAAATAGCATCTCTCCATTTGTTCCTGAATAAATAGTGGACTCACTTTGAACTTGTTTAGTAGCTGTTCAATGACTTGATTTGTTGTCATCTTGCTGGAAATGCGAACTTTAGTAGGCGTACCAAAGGAGGGTGTGAAGATAGAGGTCTGCAGAGTAAAATTAAATGAAGGGATAAATGGAGTGAATAAGCAGAAACAAATACTTAGCAAATACATAGCTATGCATACATAGCAACAACAAAAGAAATCATAATTAAAGGTGAAGGGATATACCTTATAGTTATAAAAGTGGCCATTAATAGAAAAACGATGTTGTCTTTCTTGTTCTCTTTGTGCTTGTGACTTTCCTCTGCCTCTCCTCCTCTTAACCAATGAGGCGTCACTCATACAGCGAAACAAGTTGGACTCCTCTTCTAGCTCTGAGTTCTTCTGTCTCACCGGGCGAAGAGTCGCGGACTCATAAGCAACTGGACCTTTTGGATTGTGCAAACGTACAAACAGAATACATCACAAACACAATAAGAGAGGAGAAATGCAAATATCTTTACAAAACTAGACAGACTTATGATGATAAGATGAAAATGTTTACAATCAGCAAGTCAGGGTGCATGCATTGGGTATAAATCAGCAAGAAGCTTCCACTGTCCAAAACTTGCAGGACCTTAGACCTACACCTTAGACATATCAGAGAAAGAAAGAAAGCGAAAGAAAGAAAGAAAGAAAGAAAGAAAGAAAGAAAGAAAGAAAGAAAGAAAGAAAGAAAGAAAGAAAGAAGAGAAA
>JBAMIG010000020.1:16261641-16277356 GCA_037177335.1 Kiunga ballochi
TACACATTCATCCCTGTCACACACCCCTCCACACCCACCAACCCATCCATACTCTCGCTCCCAATAGCACACTGTCTGTGGACCCTATTTCCTTAAGACATAACAGAATTTTGAGAGCCAAAATCTAACATTTATCAGATTTTTATTTGTTGTATATTACCCCTGAAAAATGTAAGAGTAGTAAATGTGACAGCAATGTGCAAACTGCTGGTCAAACCTCTGGTGAGTTGTATGTACTTAGGTAGGATATAAAGTTGGTGAGAAAACAGCCTGATGTCAGAAAAGTCAGAATGACGCATTGGCTGGTTTCAGGAGAATGAAAAAAACCCAAAATTTTATGTTCTTTCTGCAAACATTAGTCAAAAACAGGCTTTTAAACATGATTGAATTATTCTGCTGATTAGGCTTTAGTTCCTGGCTGGAACCAAAGCTTTCATTTCCTTCTTGTAAGTGTAGTAATGGCATCATTGGGATAATGTCTGTTGGAACAATTTCTGCCAGAGGGCAACACTGTGATTGAACCATTTTAAGCTCAAAGAACCAGTATACAGGCCGGCAAATGAAGAAGGATCAAACGTTTTGGGATTTGTCTTTTAACAAAATAAAAACTATGAAATAGTATGAAATTTTATTGATATTTTACCTTAACTCACTCAACTAAGTGTTTTCCACTCGGACTTTCTAACTGGTGTTAGGAGAAAAGACTAAATATTTTCTTTGACCTTATGCTGTCGGTGTCCTTAGCAAATGTGAGGACATGTCTGTTTTCAATTTGTTATCTCCCATGCCTTTATGGTAATAAAGGCAAATTCCAAGTTTCCAAGAATAAAGTAGGCACTGCTAGGAATGAGAATAAAATATTAAATTAAATACATAAGGGACAAAAATGAAACACATGTTTTAAGCATAAAAAACTAATAAAATAGATAATAATATCTTGGAACATGATGGTTGATACATTTAACAAATGTAAGGGTATTTGAAAGAAATGACCAAATTAAGAGTTAAAAACAGCCTTAATTAAACTTTTTGTGACAAAACAGAAAAAATATTTACCTGCTCTCATACAAGACTTATGCCTTATTAAAAAACAAGAAAACACCTGTTTACCAAAAATATGTTTTATCATGATTGTTTGCCAACAAACTTGGACTTTGTCACTGGATTGAGTAAATATCATTATAAAGCTTTAAAAAAAATCATTTTGAGGTAACATTATTCTTGTTAATTTTGGGTGTCAGTTAAACCTTTTGCAAGCCTGAGTTATAATCCCCCTGCTGGCTACAATCCTTTCCCATGATATTGGCTGTCAGGATGGAGGTTGGAAAAGCGAATGAATCCATAAAAGCTGAAGCATTTCCCAACTCTTTGGGAATTGGTCCATTGCAGGACAGTTTGTGTAATAGATACAAGAATCCTATGTCAGAGGTATTTTATTCAAATATGATATCATTCTCTTTAAAATCACATAATATTTAATATGTAATATAGACAACCACATGTTATACTGCTTGTATTGTGTGACTGTTCATTTAAGGCTGAGTCATAACGACATACTGCAGTGAGTTATTATGACACACTGGAGTTTGATTGTATGTTGGATATATCAACTAGACAATTGCAGCATTTGAGAGGTTTATAATAGTAACAACTAAAGTATCACTAATTCCTACTTTAAAAGTTTAATCACATGTTTCCCCCTTTCAAGCAGTCCAACTTTTTCCATGTATTACTCATTATTTAAGGGGTGGGAACCCTGGTCCTGCAGGTTTTCCATGTATCCCTGCTCCAGCAAACTGATTAAAATCAAATGAATCCAACAGCTTATCAAAATTTGCACAGTGACTCATTTAAATCTGTTGCATTGGAACAGGGAGACATGGAAAAATGTTCCATGATCCAAAGTTCCCCACCCATGAATTTTACATCTGTTGTGAAGTCACGCTTGCTGATGTGTCATGCTGATCCTACCATGCAAAGCAGTTTTTCAAGTAATGCCTTTGCTTTAAAAACATAAAACACTACACAGCAAAACAGCTGAAGGAAAAATGGGATGGATGACTAGAAGTGCCAAATGTATACAGTATGAAGACCTGTGACCAACGTACAATATAACCAAATCATTAACAGCTAACAACCAATTTAACTACCAAGAGTAACTCAACTCTAAAGGAAGACATGGATAAGCTGCTCAACTTGTTATTCTTTGAAAAAGATTTATGTTCTAACCGTTTGTGAAACATGTTAGAACACAATCAATTCAGGCACATTTAGCTTTAGCATTCTCTGCAAATATTGTCCTATTTCCTGGGACCATGTTGTGACCACTGTTCTCCCATCCCAAGAGGAACAGCCAATTCGAATTTAGGTAGACAGATTAAATTGCCAACACAATCGATTTATTGTCTCTGGGTATTACTAAGATTAAAATTATATTCTGTCCTGTAGGTTCCCCACCAGCACCACCTGTCTGTAGATGTCATTCCAGAGCTGAAGAACTCTGAAAACCACTGCAGGAACCCTGGGGGAATAAGTGATAAGCCCTGGTGTTACACTTCTGCTTCTAACATACGCTGGGAGTACTGCGCTGTGCCACTCTGTGGGGAAATGGGCACGGCCTCAGGTGCCAACCTTTTTTTAACCTGTTTGTTAATTCTTATTTCTATCAAACTTTCCTGCGAACATGCTTTTCAGTATAAATATTAGGACTGAAGTACAAAAGGACAGCCATGAATATAGCAGCTAATAGAAACAATCATACAGGTTTTAAATGGTCATTTCAAATGTCTTAATCTTCTTCTTTCTACTTCCCTGTTATTTTTCCTAAAAGTGATGAAGCCAGAGTTATCAAGACCGGAAAAGATTCCTCGTCATCCTCCCCAAACTACTGTGTCGTCTCCGGCTTACTCCATGTCTGTCATTGTTATTATCCTGACCTCACTTGCAACAGCGGCTTTCCTCACAGTTATCATCCTCAGTTGTCGTAGGTGGAAAAAGCAGTGGAGGAACAGAAAGAGGTAAAACAGACAAAAAACAAAACAAAAACTTTATTAGCTTTATTGCTTTTTTGGTTCTTGATCATCTGTCTTTTCAGAGAGATGGAGACACCAACACTAAGTGCTCTTCCATCAGAACTCCTGCTGGATCGACTCCACCCCAACCCCATGTACCAGCGAGTTCCTCTGCTACTGAACTCAAAGCTGCTGGCTCTCGAGTACCCTCGCAACAACATCCAGTATGTTAGAGATATCGGGGAGGGCGCATTTGGACGGGTTTTCCAAGCCAGGTAAGAAAGTGGCAAAGGGAATGGAAGCGATTCATTCGTTCTAGGTTTACTCAGATAAAGGTTTACATTGGAGCATGGAAGAAAAGTACTGCTGCGTTATTCAGTCACAAGAGAAGCTGTTACAGAAATCCTCTCCGATGCTCTCTAAACCAGAAACGACACAAACATCTCCTACAAAACTATCAGACTGAACATTAAACCAATGTCCAAAGGTTGTTTTGCTTCAAAATGTCACAACTGTAAATATAAATAAGTTCTGCCAATTACATTTAAAACATGATAAATTATTAGTTTTTTTGTTTTGTCTTGTCTTGATTTAATGTTTGATTTAATGAATTTAATGATTTAATTTGCGCTGCAAATCAAGCTATATTAGCTTTTTACCTAATTACCTCAAGTATAAGGCAATTTAAGATACTTATTGTGGGAGTTAGTTGCAAAAAAACAGAAAGCTACTTCTCCAGTTTTAGTTCTGTTTCTGGGCACGGAAAATAGAGTTGACCTCAATGACCTTAGATACCTGATTGGTTTGTAACACACCACAGATTGAATGGACTTTGCTCTAAACCATACAGGGAAATGTCAACAAATGACAGGATTTTAAAGTCAATCATTTGACAGAAAGAAAGCATGGGTACAGATCTGAGTACTGGAGCTAAAAGGTTCACTTTCTAGGTCTTAGTCAGGACTCTGGGATTAGCATTCTGAACTAATTGCAACAGTTTGATGGATTTTTTTCACGAGACGTGTGAGGACACAGTAGTCCAATCTGCTAAAGATAAATACATGGACAACTTTTTTCTTAATCCTGGTGAAACAGCAGTCCTTTAAGCCTTATTATGTTCTGTTAAGTGATAACAGGCCGACTTCACTGCTGTCTTACAATGACTAATGAAATTCAGGTCTGAGTCCAGGAGATTTCTGGCTTTGTTGTTAGATTTTAACAGTACTGATTGGAACTGAGTACTCCCTTTTAATCTTTCTTCCTTGGCTCCAAAACTATTGTTGGGGTTTTGTTTTCATTCAGCTGAAGGAAGTTCTGGCACATTTGGTCATTGAATTTGATCACTGCATTTGAAGTGTTTGGATTGGACTATGGTCTCCTGGTGTGGTAGTTATGTAGAGTTGTATCATCAGCATAAATACTGTAACATAGCTATTTATTTTAATGTTTTGAGCAAATAGGAGCATGTAGATATAACTGCCATGGCTCCAAAGTGGTACCATGTACGTCTTTGTTCAGTTTAACAGTCTATAAACACAAACTATACAGGTCTGTTAAAAGGGCTCAAACCAGTTAATTGTGATGCCAGAAAGTCCTTCCCAGCATTTTCAGCTAGAAGATGTAAGATGTAATGGTCAACAATGTCAAATCACTAAGATCCAGTAGGACCGGGACAAAAATGTAACATGAAACTTTATCCAAAAAGGAGGATGCCACATGTCGAATCAGAGAAAGCGCAGCTGATTTTTGGGACACAGGTTTACAGTATCTCAGGCTCAGAGAAAGTAAGGCCTTTTGTTTACTGGCCAGATGAGTTTAACTTTATGGAAGAACAGACGTAAAGCTGCACAACCCAAAGATAAAATGTGTATTAGCAAATGTTCTAACAATTGAGAGGCAGATGTTGGATATTTTTAAGTGCTATCTGCTGCTTTCAATGTGACATTGTTTCCTGAGAGGTCTGTGGTCTTTTTAACAAGATGATAGCTGAACTCACAGCAACATGGCTTAAACATGATGTACAGTATGTGTGCTTGACTGGCCTGGCACTAATCAAGACCAGCTTTTTGTTATATATGTATTGAACATCATGTATAGGAAAACCAGATAACCACATATTGTGGAACAGCTGAAAAACACATTATTAAAATGATAAAGTCACACTTAAAATGTTTATATTTGAGATGGCTCCTCCACTTCTATGGACATGTCTTGGTCTTTTATGGAATAAAGACTAACGACAATGTGATCAAAATTCATTGTCTTACTCTGTAAATTTAAGGCTCTTTATAAAGATAGTTTAAACTCAAAACAAAACACACTGACTGCATGGCTTATATACATACTACTATTACCTGTGTAGTACATAATTTGTTTTTTTTGGAAAAGTTTATAAAAATACAGTCATATTAAATTTACAAATAGCATGCACATTTGTGTCAAAAACACAGTTTCCCATACACGCTTAAATAGTCCCAAAGAGTAAATAACTTTTACGTGACAGATGGCCTTCGGTCTTTAGCTTTGCAATCTCTGTTTGTGTGACACTGAGTGAGGGAGTGTTTCCATATGCATGTGTACACCATATGTGTGGAAACTAAATATATAACCACTCTGAGACTTTAGTGTGTGCCATTGTGGGCCAACACAGGAAGTGTGTATATGCTTGCATCCATGTGTATTGCACACACATTTCCTCTAAGTAACTCACTATACATATACAGTGGCCTCACCATGAGAACGCTGCTCCAAACTGATGGCAACAATGTTTCTGTGTACTGTTTGTAGAGCGCCAGGCCTGCTAGCAATGGAGTCTTTCACAATGGTGGCGGTGAAGATGCTGAAGGAGGAGGCATCAGCTGACATGCAGAACGACTTCCAGAGAGAAGCAGCCCTTATGGCCGAATTTGACCATCCAAACATTGTTCGACTCCTGGGTTAGTGTGTTTTTGTTCAAGTGTGCAGGCTCAAGATTTCTTGCAGGAATTTACATTGGATAAAGTGCTTGATCAGTGTGTTTTCATGATGGAAAACAAGAGAACAAAAGCTGAAACTTAGAAGAAAAGAAAGACGAGAATAATCTAAATGAAAAGACAAATGGTACAAAGACAATGGACATTGCAGAAATCGAGCACAAAGTAGCAACAAATAAATCATAACTTTTAAAGGCTATTTTCTCTCTCACTCTCTCTCTTTCTCTCTCTCTCTTAATTAAAGGAAGACTATTCTGCCATTTCTTCTAACTAAGCCCAAACACAGAAGCCAGTTTCATGCATTTTATACACCAGACATCCTACATGATGGTGGACCTGTCAAAGTATCAATTCAAACTGCATCATCTGAATCATTTCTAAACGTGTAAACAGTCCACTACAGAGTACTCCATAAAACAGCATTTTTCAGAAAGAAAATATTTCATATATTTTCCTCAGAGCATAGAAAAGGTGAACTAACAACCAAAAAACAGTTACAGTCTGTAGTTTTACTCACATACAGCAATTCTTTAATTAATGGCTTTTTTTCCATTAAATCTTAACCTACAGTAAAAATCCCCCGAGATACGACTTGGCTGTAAACAAGTAGCGCTTGACTACTAATGTACTTTTGTTGCCCTGGCTAAAACAAATGTCCTCTATTAAAGTTTATCTATCCTCATACAGCTTATCTTATCTAAAACAAACAGCTCACATCCAAATGTACTTTCAGGAAGAAATATAGAGATACAGCATGCTCCTTTTGGCACAGGCGCTAAGTAAACAGAGTCATCAGTCATTGGCTGTTCTGAATGAAAGTTATGCAGCATTTGTTGCTGTGAAATATTATTAAAATCAACGTAAACTCATATCTAAAATAAGACTGCAGTAAATCTTTGAATAATCTCTGAAGGATATTCTTTTCAAATGGGTCACTGAGAGAGGGACACACAAACTGCAAACTCTTTGATGCACAGGAGACCAGTGTTTAAAAGATTATTTCTTTAACCTCCAATTACCCTCAAGACTAATAATACACTTGAAATTGTGTGTAAAAATATATGTAGTATCCATATTATGAGCAAGTCAAAATTAGAAATGTGTCTGCATGGTTGCATTTCTGTGCAGGATGTTTAACACATAAATAGCAATGAGTGAATCATTTTAATCCAGCTACTGACCTCAATCAAGGTTGCTGCTGACGATTCACACTTTATTCACTTTATTACACCTTCCTTTCAATATTAATACAAACATAATCCATCCATCCATAATAACTTTATCGAGAAAAACTGGAACTCACCGTTCACTGTGTATTCAGTTTCTCAATCAGTGATGTGCGAGGAGGACCCAAAGGACTGGGAGACATTATGTAAAATGAACAAAAGGCACTTCTATTGGAGGAAGTCCAAGAATCTTGATAAATAGCAAAGAGAAACAGCTGAAAGATGAAAACATGAAACAGGTAGAAGCAGCAAAGGACATAATGATGAGAACCTGGCTCTGAGAAGTAATTTCCGAAGGCTAATGATGAACAAAATGTTGGTTATGTTAATGAAACACAGGTGTACAAAATGAGCAGAGAGCGAACCTAACACGGAACTAAAGAATGGGCCGACAAAAATAGAGAACAACAGGAAATATGCAAGTGTTAGGACTCTCCTCTAATACAACACACCTGACACATATCAGACTTAATTAGCAGACTTGTACAAAGCTTAACATCAATGTTGGCACAAGTCTGCTAATTACCCATTGATTTGGGTCAGGTGCGTTGCAGCAGGGAAACGCCTAACACTTGTAGGACTGCAGCTATTGGCAAAATTGTGCCAGCAGGTCTGTTTCCTTACAGGTTTTTCTGAGATCAGACTTGTTTCAAATGACTGTTCACATTATTAACTATTAATTTATTTAAATGGTGCTGCAATCTGACTCCAATGTCAACATTCTCCAGCCTGAAGGTGACCTGCATGCACAGATGAAGATGGGAGATAATCCACAGCAAGGAATTGTGATGTCTGTCAAAATTCTATAGCATGGATGCAGGATGAAATGTGACTGTTAGGAACAAAAAATAAATAATTAAAATATAGTATATGTATCACATTAGTACCACATAACCTGGGTCAGATACTTCATACAATCATTGCAATATCTGATAGGAGTCACATATAGGCACAGGCACTTTACAAACATACACAAACACACTTAATCAAAGTAAGTCACATACGTGCTACTGATGACGGTCGCTCTATATTCAGTTTTCATTAAACTTTTATGTTTTTTGACAAATAAATAAATTTAAGAAATTAAAATCTCTAGGAATTTGAAAACATGGTTGGAACATGTCTATTTTAAAATAACCTAATATTTTTGTAAATAAATACTGATTTAATTATGGCCTAGAAACCATTTGGTCACCACATAACCAGCCCTAGTTTAAGCCATGTTTAACACACCTCACTAAGCTTAAATAATGAATAATGTTGGACTGGATCAATGTTTATACTGAATAAGTTCCCGAAAATTGAAAGGAAGAAAAATGATTATGTAATTATAAACAATCAGCAATCCCAAGCTCCTTTTTTTGTAGAACCAAATGTTCTTCGAGAAAATGTTCCAAAAAAAAGTTAAACTAGATAAAAACAACAAAATTAAATTAAAATTAAACTACACTTGTTTTTTTTTTATTACAAGTTAAAAAAGATCAAGTTTGTGAATACTGTTCGGGAAGAGTTCTCCTTCCTGTTTAGCTGATCAATTGCATAACAACTCTTTCCCTCCATAAACCACAATTCTTATTTAATTCCTGAAAAATTAACCCCGACATATCTTTGTTTTCATGGTTTTGAGATTACAAAAGACACTAAAACTGTTTTATTTGGGGAAGAACAACCTGTGAAAACATTTGAAAGCCAGCCATGAATCATGTTTCACGCAAAGATTTGAGGCACAATCTATCAAAATGATGCTTCTTGTCAAATTAAGTCAGTATTTTTAAACGCACTGACCACATAAAGCGTAATTGTCCTGCATCGGATTAAAGAAATTATGCAATACTTAAACTATTCATTAATCATCTGCCTTTTTCAGAGTTTCTCTGTTTCTGTATCAAAGATAATAGTCATTTTTCTGCATGTTCTCTCTTTAGGTGTGTGTGCTGTGGGTAAACCAATGTGTCTTATGTTTGAGTACATGGCCCATGGTGACCTCAACGAGTTCCTGCGTCGTCGATCACCAGCACAGTCTGTGCGCACCCTCAGCCGAGCCAGCCTTTCAGGTCGCAGTTTTTCCACTGATAGTGAACTGGGCCCGCTTTCCTGTGAAGAGCAGTTGTCAATATCTAAGCAAATAGCAGCAGGAATGGCCTACCTATCAGAGCGCAAGTTTGTCCATCGTGACCTAGCAACCCGTAACTGTCTGGTTGGAGAGGACATGGTGGTGAAGATTGCTGATTTTGGCCTCTCCAGAAACATCTACTCAGCGGATTATTACAAAGCCAATGAGAATGATGCCATCCCCATTCGCTGGATGCCTCCTGAGTCTATTTTCTACAATCGCTACACTACAGAATCCGATGTGTGGGCTTACGGTGTGGTGTTATGGGAGATTTTCTCTCATGGGATGCAACCTTATTATGGTATGGGTCATGAGGAGGTTATTTACTATGTGCGGGACGGGCACGTCCTTTCCTGTCCTGAGAACTGTCCTCTGGAGCTGTACAATCTGATGAGGCTTTGTTGGAGCACACACCCATCAGATAGACCGAGCTTCAATAGTATACATCGGATACTGGAGCGCATGCATCACAACAAACTAAGCTCAGATGGGGACACTGAAGCTGACTGCTAACTTTTTCAATATGGTAGTTTGGTGGCTGTAAAATCACTTTAAATGAACTCAGATGATGAACACAGGCATGCCTACAGCACTCAGATTAGTTTTTCTCAAGAGATACAGTAAAGTATTACTGTCATTTAGATATGTTAGATTTTTGTGAGTTTGTTTGTACTTGTTTTTATTTTAGAACCTCGTATTGTGACGGTAAATTGATATAGCTGTCTACCGGAAAGGGTTTAATCTATGAAAACTATCATTTACATGATAGACACTAGCAGTCCCTGAGAGAATATTCAAAGCTGTGGTTGGCAGATATCTAGAAAAACACCAAATTCAACTTTTAAGAGTTTGTTGGGACTCCCAGGACTTTCCTGTTGAATGTCAGTTTAAAGAAATAGCATCTCCTGTGGCTGTCTTGTTAACGAAAGACAACAAGCGAACAAAATACATGGCATTGTATCACTGCACTGACACACTGTGCCAGCGTAAGATTAAACTGAATAATCAGAGTTACGCCAGTTGATTGAATGGGTATTTCTTTACATCCCTGAAAAAGATAGTTAAGAGGAACTTTATTTAAATATTTTATTTTTGTTTAAAAATATCAAGCGCATGTTGCCTACCTCTGTTGTAAAGAATAAAATCTAAGTATGCAGATACAATTTTCTTAAGACGTTTTAAAATCCAATAATTGGTTGAATTTAATTGCTGAAATGTGTTGTTTTTAGTATATTTAAACATTGACAGACAAAGGAGGTCTTGAGAGAGAGACGTGTAGAGTTATTGCTTTGATCATGCAGAACGTTGTGCAGACGTTTCTACTCGAGTCACCTCCTGCTAATTCCACAATGGCACACATCACTTTTATTCATGGCTGCTGATTGTTTTATAGACGTTGCTATTCCATTTTGGGGCATTCTTGTTTCACCTTTACTTGTTTTCTCTTTCTGATGCAATTGTTCTTCGTTGTTGCTTTTTGTTTTAAATGGAAATAACAGCTGTCATAAATCGGTTAGGTCATGGGAAACACATTAGGGAATAAAACATTTTTGATGAGTCAAACTTTGAACAGGATCCTATATCCCTCTGTTAAATCCCTGGTATATGCATCAAAAGATGGAATATACTCTGTTCTAATACTTTTTGCATATTAGTGTATTACGATATATTTGTACGACATTAGTATTGCTAAAAAGGAATATCCCATGACTGTGTGTAGGTTTCGTATGAAAATGTATTATTATTATTTTTTATTTGGTGTGATATTATAATTTCCCACATAAAATGTTTATTATTAATATTAATATTATTATTATTATAATTATTTTGTCACGTGTACTGCACCTCTCTTTAATATTTGCTCTTTGTATTGCTTATAAATAAAAGTTTAAAACAGCACTTCTGTGTTTAAGATATAATGTATAAAACATATTTATTTAGCTTCATTTAATATTTGGCAGATATATTTATCATATTGATTCTCAGTGTTTTACTGTGTTGCTACTGGAGGTTTGTCCAGGGGTCTTTCTGTGTTGAGTTTGCATGTTCTGACTATGTTTGTGTGGGTTCTCTCCAGGTACTCTGGCTTCCTCCCACCCACAGGACATGCATGTTAGGGTAAAAGCTATGGTTAAAATGACATATCATGTGTAAGTCGCTTTGGATAAAAGCGTCTGGCAAAAGGGGGAATAGCATTGACAGGAAGTTCAAAGTAGTTCTGAGACTAATAGGAATACACAAAGCTTTGCTAGACAAAAATCAGAATATGTTAAATATATCTGTCTTGTAGACATGAAGAAATAAACAGGCTCTCTGGTTTTGGGGTTTTTACTCTTCAGGACATTGTGAAAATTCATCTGACCCTGGCTCCATTCATTAACTTGCTAATAAGGCCTGCAGAGTTTAAGGGGTTGCTGTAGGAAGTGTATTTAAAAGTTTCTATGTTTGTTTCTTTTTATTTGCAAAAAACTCACTCCTTCTGTTTGGAAAGGTTCTGACACAGATTCACAGATATAGACATTTTGTTTATTGTTATTATTTTCATCAACATATGATAAATCAAGTGCATCTTATTAGCATTACCAGGGAGGGTTTTCTGTCTTGTTCGTAATGCAGACGCAGTAAGATTTTGCATCAGTAATTAATCACAGTTTAATAATGCTGTGTTACATTTAATCACAGAATTAAAGCGTCTACAATTGTTACAGAATACATCTTGAATTAAACCAGGGAAAGAACTGAGGGCATACTTTCTTAATTACATGACAGTGAAAAAAAATCCACTAAAAACCAAAACCTCGGTCAGGGGGTTACCAAAATCCCTGGCATTTACCATGTGAGACCTGGAAGTGATGTTGAATGAAGTTTCACTTCATTTGATATGTGTTATCAGGTTTTAACCTCTTGGACATTTTGGGGTTAGTAGGATCCAATAAAGAACATTTTTATGATTTACCATTATATGTACATTTTTTGTACGTTTATACAATTTCTATTCTACATGATGTGGATCTAAATATATTTTTAAACTTAAAACACTTTCGACACCTACACATAAATGGTACTGTAATTAACCGAACACATGATCAAATATGGGACGCTTTCAAAAAGGACATTACGAACGAGGAGGTTAAATAGTTTCAGGACAAACTTGGTCACTTGATCACAAACACTTTAAAATCTTCGGATAAATAACAGCTGGACGTCAAATAGGTAATATGTTTAATATTTGCTCACAGTTTTGCTAAAATAAAAAAAAAGAAAGGAAAAAAACAATGGCAAAAGGAAAGCAAGTACAAGCAGTTAGCCCCAAATTTTTTTCCCTTTTTATTTTTGTATTTCATTATACCTCTGTCACCGATTTCTTATTGTGCTATTTGTGTTGTTGCTGAAGAGGCTGCTGAAGTTTAATGAGCAACAGGAGTAATCTTCTAAGTACACACATTAAGTCACAATCTAATTCTCTCCTTGGATCATGAAATTTCTTGTCCTAAAATTAATATTTGATCCCAAAAGTCATTAAGTTCATCCTCTTTCTTTTTGACCAATCAGCAGAAATGAGTTTTAAGCAGACACAGACCAAGGTACAGTGATTACTTTAACTCCAGCATTTAAATACGGATTATTTTAAAGATAATTATACCAAGAATAAGAAAACCTCCATATTCCTCTGTTTGACCTGTTTTTTTTTTCCAGAGCCTTTTTATTCTGCTTATTTACCTTAATGAGGGTTTTACCATGTGGATGCTGCACCGTTGCTTCTCTCCACAAGAGGGATCAGAGAGGTGTTCTGCAGCTGAGAAATATTTTTGCTTTCCAAGACTAATAAAAGTAAAAACTTGAATATTGAGGGTAGCGCTCATACAACATATCTGCAATGTGTTGTGTTTATTTGTGCTGGTTTCACATAACATGTTTGGGCTTGCATGTTGATGCATGAGTGTGCCTGTGTAAGCTTTATAGAGGAGGTCATACTTGTGTGTGTGTGTGTGTATGCTGTGGGGGTGCCCAGTGTAAATTGTTTAGAGAAGGCAGCTCTGACTTTGGTCTTGGACTGGTCATCCCTCTTCTGCTCATCTAAACTATGACTCTTCCTTTCCTACTTCCTCCTCCGTCTCCTAAGTTTTCAGCTCCTATCATTGTCGCATCTGGATCATATTGGAAGCTGTTCCATCCTTTCCATCTTTCACTATCCTTTTATGATTAAATAAGCAAAAACAATTTTCTGTATATACATTATATTTTGGCTAACATATATTAAATTGTCTACATTAAACACAGGAAACATATTTTAAGGTACAATGCTAACTAATGACGTTTCTGCAGCATGCATATCTGTGTGAGTGTGAGTTTGTGAAGGACATTTAGCTTGGATTGCATCTTTGTTTTCTTGTTTAGGATATTCCTGTGGGATGCTAATGTAATACTTTGCACAGATTTATCATACTCAATAGACAGAAGTTAGTTTGCTTAATGAATATTTGTAGCTTCTCCATACTAAAAGCAAACAGTGTCAGGTAGAAATGCAGACAGAAACAGAGTTTACATTGAAATATTTATTCTGAAAGCTTGTGTCTTCTTTTGGTTCATCACTCTTATTACTTTTGTTTAATCATTTTTTCTCCGTTAGTCTCACCATGGCTGTTTTTGTTCCTTTACTTATCTAAAGCATTTGCAGGCAGTTCCTTCTCCTATCTCCATTGGCTCTGCCTTGAAATGCTTCACAAAGAACGTGCTGCGTAGGCAGCTGTGGATACTGGGAAACACCGTTCAATCACAGTGAATTAAGTGATCATCCCATCTCAAAACAAAGGTTTTATCTGAATGAAAGCTCTAACCTTCCTGCCAAACTTTGCAATAACAGCTCTGTGTTTGACAGCTGCATATTATTACAGTTAAGAGCCATTTCCTGTTTTGTCACAATAATCTCCTTTGGGGTCAGAACATCTTTGCAGCTCTGAAATTAGTTTTGGTATTACAACGAAAGCTGGAATGTTTTGAATGTCTTTTTAATGTTTTACTGTTTTATGAATGCAGCTGATAATAAAATGCTCATTTCAATGCTGCCAAATAGTTACTTTTTGATGAGGGGGGCATTTTTTTTAAGGTCAACAGGGTTTGATGGAAACAATGGAAAGTGCCTATATTGATGATGTGACGAATGTGTGACATCCACTTCACTCAGCAAGCGCACAGGGGAACTTCCTGTGTCACAGCAGCCGCTTTCATTGGTCCATGAAAGAAGCAACAGGAAGTAAGAGGACACTTATCAGTCAGCAGGAAGCAAACACTCTAAAACTGTGGGACAGAGATTACCATCACAATTGCACCAAAAAAACTGGATTACCTGAGAACTCAGGTAGAAGATCCTAAAGCAATGTTAAAGAAGAAAAAAAAAACAGTTTCTTACTTAGGAGAAAAAAAAAAAGGACGAAGGCAGAACAATAATCTCAATCCAACCCAAACCAATTTTATTACCTGGGTTCTATGAGGTTCAGACTCCAGGAGAAAAATCTTGTTTGGAGAAATAAAAGAGCTTGAAAAAAGAAAGAATCTGAAAGCTCTTGGAAAATGTTTGCTGATTCAGAGCAGCAAAGCAAAAATGAATCTCAGAAAACATTATTAGTTTGCGCAGAAGAAATACAAGGACATTGGTGAGGAACAGGGATAATCAAAAACACCAAACCACTGGAAAACCTTAATGAAGAGGAAAATTGAAAGAAACAACTGGAAAATAAAATTAAATGCAACAAAGACCTAAAGTCCAGATGATCTCAGGGGGAAATGATAGGAGACTTATAGTGGAAGGTGGCACACATGACTTTCCAACACAAGATGGCTGCTGGCATTACTGGCCATCAAATTCCTGATCAGGTATCTGAACCAGGCTGTCTCTTAGCTGAGTCCAAAGTAGAACTGCTCTCAGAACCATCCATGTACTCTGCATCTCCAGTCCCTGAGCTACAAGCAGACTCAAGACTACAGGCTCAGAACCACCACAGGTAGTGGACCAGAGACCATTAAGTCTCTGTCAGCAACAAGGACAGTCAGATCTCAGAAAAGTGAATGTCCAATCAAATAAAGTCTCTGGAGAAAGGAGAACTTACATAGAGCGACCGGTAAATCGAGAGCCTTGCCTTTCGGCTCAGCTCTTTCTTCAGCATGACAGATCGGTGCAGAAGCCGCACCAATCCGCCTGTTGTGGACCAGAATCTCCTCAAAGCCGTTCGAAAGTCGTTCTCCATGGCCTCACCAAACTTTCCCCATGTCCGAGTTTTTGCCTCGGCGACTGCCAAAGCTGCATACCGCTTAGAATGAGGACTAGGGATGTGTGGGCTTGGGGAGTGATGGAGGTTTGCCTGGGGGGTGGTGGGGCGTTTGGGTGTGGCGGGT
>JBAMIG010000020.1:16296976-16315164 GCA_037177335.1 Kiunga ballochi
GTCCCCCCTCCCCCCCCCCACCCCCCACGCCCCCCCCCCCCCCCCCCCCCCACACACACACAATTCAGGGACTAAGCGTTAGATTATGGATGTCAACCCATACCATTTCTCAGCTGCAATTGTCACGAGAAAAAAAAAACTATTTTGAAGACTGTAATATACAATAGATGCAGTTTAATGTAGATAAAGTACTACTATCTATGGAATTTTGCATCTTATTAATAGCTGAAAGCAATACTCAATCTATCATAACACTAGACAGACCTGAGATATTTACAATGAGCCAACTACTTGCATTGATCATCCATTTGATGTATTGTGTATTTGGTATAGAAGTGCACCAGTAACACAAAGGAGTCGTAATCAATCAAGTAAACAATTTGGGGATTCTGTTTTTTCTCAAATTTCCTGAGGCAGGCTGATAAGGAGCTTCTGCAGCCACATTTACTTGGAGCTGCACTAAATTGTTATTCAATTTACTGAAACAGCATTGGTACATTATATTAGCAGAATTGAATTATCGGTAATAGTATGCTGTTACAGACAAGCCGGATGTGTATGCTTAATTTCTGCACATTGAGTGTGCAGCCCTGTAAAAAAAAAGAAAAAAAAAAAGACTGGCAATCATTATAATAGAGCATTTTCATATTATTGCAGGATTTGTGCTATGTTATCTTTGATTATGTTGCCATTGGTTTTGGATGATTAATTTGCTCGTGTTCTGTACTGTGTTATCTACATCTGTTGATTGATTTTTAAAAAATGAAAAGTACTCTGAAGGCTTACTATAACTGTTTATCACATTATTCAAGATGTACAATGATCTAGCTCATCATGCATGTGCAACGATTTAGCAAACAAGATGTAGTCGTGATGATAGAAATTGTGTTTTCACTACAATTCAATTTTATTTATATAGTGCCACTTTATGACAGTGTTATCTCAGGGTGCTTCACAGACATCATATGTGTCAGTTAATAATAAATGGCCTAGCTAAGGGGAACCAAACAATTGCATCGGATCTTGACTTCAATCCAATCTCCCATTCTGAGCATGCATGAGGCGATAGTGGGAAGGAAAACTCCCGTTTAATAGGAAGCAAAAATCTCTTGCAGAATTTGCTCAGGGAGGTCAGCCATCTCCCTCAACTGACCGGGGTGGACATGACAAGAAAGACAAATTATCAATCAGATAAATGTTTCTTTTGTTTTGTTCTATTTGTCTTTTATGTTCCCGCTCCCTGATGTCCCTGCTGGTGATTTGATTTTTAGTCCAGAAATTGCACCATTAAACCTGCAAGTAATTTTGAGGTTTTTAATTACCACTTATACCAAGACAAACCTGCAACTCAGTCATTAGAGGGAACTCAAGGAGCAGCTAAATGACAACAGTATCACTAATGCACTATAAATCCCCAGTGACGGAGCCTTTGTGACAACTACTAAAGCAGATGAAAGCCTGACCATTCTGCCAGTCTTGTGCAGTCTGTGACCATTAAATGCTTTGAATGAGCAGTGAGTGAGGCATTAGATGCCGGAGGCAGATCGTCAGTACTAGAAAGTGGAGGAAGTGTCAGTGACCTCTCAGTACACATTCCCAACACTTTCATCAGACCCTTGGAGCCTGCAGCGGGAGATCCTGTCAATGTGAGTCTATGTGTGTCTGTGTTTGTGTGCAACAGCTGGGGACTCTGTGTTATAAAAGGGAAAGATTGGGCAAGAAGAAGGACAGAGAAAAAGGGGAATTCAGCTCAACCTCACTTGGGTGTGAACATGTGCAGATTATAAAAGTTCAAATGCAAATGACTAAGTTTTGGAAGTATTCTTGAGTGTGTGTGAGAGGCAAGGAGTATGCTTTATAAGTGAGTGAACCTTAAGTGTGAAAAAATGGGAACAAAACACTGTGTGTACGCACTTTCCATACTGGTTAGTCATGTGTTGTACGGTCTGGTTCTGTGGACAGAGTGAGTTTTTTTGTATGTGTATGAAAGTCACTAACGGACTATGAAAGGACCACCCTGGAATCCATATAAGTGAGATCATTATTCAAGTGCTGACAGCAAGGCTGCATCCGTATATTCATGACATATGCCAAACCTACACACGCACACCAACTATCTCAGTTCATTTTCAACTAATGCACAATAAAACACTTGTTTACAAATGGAAAAAACCAAACAAATGAAATTATCCCACTAAATAAACTCTAAATGCTACACCTTTGATTAATGATATGCAAGCTGCTAACACTGCCCAATAACACAAGCACAAACAAAACCCCCATTCATTATGTTCATTACAACTAACAATGCATGCTGAACACAGAAGTTTTCATTCCAGTTTGAAGCATACTGATCCTTTAAAACATGGTATGATAGTAAATGTAAATGTAATTGTATTACATCGAGTTTCCAACAATGTTGTCAATAAACTAAACTATAGTGTTACTAGAAAGCTGCAGCATGGGCAAGCTTGTGAGCAAAATGAATATCAAGAGTTTTAACTATGATAAAAGGGGATTTCTTCATTCAAGGCTTTGGCTGGTGGGTACCTGAAGATGGGCCAAATGTTAATCTCTATGGAGATAATGTGATTTACGTAAAGATAATTGTCTTAATTGTGAGCCTGAATTGTTCTGGAGAGCATTTTTAAGAAAGCAATAGCATATTAGGAAACCAGATGTCATTGTGGAAAAGTGGATTAGGACTAATCGACCGCAAAACACAATTAAAGTCACAATATTATTTCTTAGTCTCCCCAATGGTTAATCAAAACAGTGCCATATTTAACTGATGTCACCTCATACAAGAAGTATCTAGAACATGTTCAAAGTCCACACCAGTGTGTACAATTAGGTGTGACAATAGGTGTGATAGAACAACAAAGTATATACATGTATATATTTTTCTAGTGCATTGGGTTTTAAAAGCATTTGCGCAAATTTTCATAATTGTTAGCTATAATAAATAAGAGAACACTTTTCATTTTTTATATCTGTAAGCTAACATTTTTGCTGTAAATATGCACTAAGAAAATTGTGAGCGATTGTCTCTTTTTCTTTTGGTGTTGTAAGCAAAAATCTTGGTACCCATGTGGCCAGAAGCCAGGAACGAGTGATAGCAACAACCTGATCCCATTATCTTATATCTATGTTGACACTGATACTTTTACCTTAAGACAAATTCCTAGTGATGAAAATTACCTGGCAATAAATTTGATTCTGATTCTGATTCTGATAATCGTGTGACTCAGATTAAGAAAATACTTTTTTTGCAGAATTTAATTCTTATTCCCTCAAAATCCTAAAAGTGAAAACAAATGGTATATTAACCAGATAGTGATCAGTTGACAGCCCCACCTCTGTCCTTACCTGGCATTCACGACATATGACTGCAAGTCCATGAATACAACTATAAAGTTGACCATTATAATGGTGAAACCGAAAACCAGGTGCCAAGTGCACATACAGAAACTTCTTATGCTATAACAAATCACCATATGGGTTCAAATCAAAGGGGCCACTTCTCCCAATCACACTCTTCACTGTCATTACCCACGTGAGCATAGAGGTCCCAGAGTAGAACAAATGTCTGACACCTTTTGAGATAAACTGTCCTGACCCAGTCCAAACATATGGACACATTACACACAGTATAAACTCCATTCCATGTAGTAATTCCAAGTCTGCTTTTATTCTCTCGACAATCCATTATCCAGCATCCAAAATCAACAATCGTTTGTTTTTGTAAGTGCAGAAAAATGACACTTAGGAGGAACATCACTGAATGATGTGTTATTCTTACACAGAAAGGGAATTGTGTCTGGGTTGCTAAAAGTTATTCATCTGTCATTTATTTGCATGACTACTCTTTGTTCTGGGAGTTCTGTGCTGGACTATATACCACAGTGGATTAATGAAAAGATGGATAATTGACCACATCATAACTGGTTTTTTTTGGAGTGCGATGCCTTTCCCCCCCTTTGTGCATAGAAGTCTGTTTATGAATTACTGCAGACCACAAATCCAATCTCTGCTAAATGAGCTCAAAACGGTCCCACTGATGTAAAACTTTACAGGGAGTTGGAGGGGTCTTCTCTTTTATCTATGACAGAATAAGCCCTTGGCTTCAAAATGCAGAGATATATGAACATATTAAACTCGTTAGAATGTAAGCCCTTCTCTCAAAAATGCAAACCATTTAAAATCCAAACAAAACTCATCTTTGCAGTCCATCAGTGAAGTTTTGGCCCTGAAGTCTGGAAGGATAATTCACACTTTATATAACATCACATAGCAGGGATTAAGGTATTACAGAGAAATGTAAATTATCAGATAAAACAAGCCTCATTTTTTAATATGCACGTCTAATTTTGGTTTTAAATCCAGCATGAAAGCATGGAACATTTTTAAATTGGACTTTAATTTTTAAACTATGATGAAAAAGATCATTGTGAGGGAACACTCACTGGTGTTGGAGTAAAATATAAACTGTAAATTTAGTTAGTTCTGTCTGTTTATTTATTTTTGTTGTTGAAAAAGCTACAAAGTGTGACTGTTCAACAGTTCTGACTAGGTGCCACACTAATAATACTAAAGCTTCCACCTTATTTTCCTTTCACGGTCTTCAAAGCCCTCTCCACTTTTATTTTAATCTCGTGTAGTTTCTCCTGCTTTCCCTTTAAAATGTCCATCCCCTTTACCATCTTATGTCATCTCTTTTCCTCCATTTCCCTCGAGTCCCCCCCATCTCATCCCTTTGCCAACTCACCACACAATGTGCCCATTGTTTCGACACTCTCTCCTGAGAAAGCAGAAAAACAGCCCTTCTCCTACCCAGAATTCACACCAACACCCACATATGCATAAATATCTGTCTTTCTCTTAAATTCAATTCCTCACAAGCTATGCAAACCAATGCATATATGGACAAACACTTGCAGATCTTCGGACAAGAGTTGGATTCAAAGTTGCTTGTCACTGAATGATACCCTCGAGGACCCTTGTGTAATTTCATCTGAGTAAATTGGACAGCGTTTAAGTGTCAGACAGTATATGACTGTGGAGAATTGTGTCAGAGTAGTCTAAAACACAGTTGGCATGAAGAAATTAAAAGTAGGTTGCAAAGAATTTGATGGGAACCCACCCTGCAGGCTGTTGAAGAAAGACCATTTCATCACCCCAACAACAGAAGCTATTTGGGAACATTAATTGGATGTACTCTGTCATTACAATATTTTATTCCCCACAGAGAAAGAGTGAACGTGTTGCTGTGAAACTACACAGTCATTCCGTGGGTTTCACAGTGGTCTGTGATTTGTCCAAAGCTGCTGAAAGCAAAGTGTTACTTCTAAATAACAACTAGAATCATCAGTATAATTGGGCTATAAATCCTCCTGAGTGTGTGGCTTAGGAGAGCGAAACGACAAGCAAAACCCAACTCTGGGGTTATTATCTGTAAAGTATAATGCTTTACTTTTTCACTTTACAAATATCCTTCTAATAAGCTACTTTGTTTTCCTACAGTGATCTGTTCCACATGTTCAGGTAAAACAGAACACAAGAAATAATGGTCACGAAATTAATCTTAGAAAAGTCATGAGAAATGCAGCTTGGCTAAACATAATGATGTTTATACTGTGTTTTACACTATTGGTGCCAGTGTTTTTCTCATCTTGTGAGTCCCAACAAACTGGATGCAACATAAGTAAGTAGACTTAGAGACCACATGCTAAATTATCATTTACTTAACATGTTTTGTTGTTGTTTCTGGATTTTCTTTTAAGGAATTAGTTAATGTTAATGCACACTACTGTGTGCATTAACATTTAAAACACATTTGCTTTGTGATAAATAAAGGAACTGAGAAATGCCGCATGAGTAGGACAAGTTTGAAATATGGATGTTACCTGGGACTTTTTTTACAAAGACGACTTTATCAATCACATGACCCGGCGCATGAAAAACATGGGGATTTTTCTCTACTTGATTATAGGAAGGTTTGTATGGATACTAAGCATTCCCACCTGTTAAAAATGCTGCATAAACTATGATAGCCATACTCCTCAGCTGCTCCACAATGATTAGCTTCAAATTAACAGCTTCCATTTGTGAGATGGGTGTGTAGAGTCATTTTCTGATGAAGTCACACTATTAGAGACAGATTCCAGTGATTACATCACCAGGGCTCAGCTGCAATACGGCATTGCGTCAGTGATGTGGTCTGCAGAGATTTCAGAATTTGACTCAAAAGCATTGAAATTTATCGCTTTTGTGTTCTGGCTTGTCAAAATCCCTGTTGCTGTACACTAAGTGAAAACAAATGTTAGCAAGTGTCCATAATATTAATTATTTTAGTCATGATTGTTTGATTTTGTAAATATGTATTGAGTTTATTTTATTTGAGTTAGTTCTTTTGAATGTGAGGTTTTGCAATTTAAGTTAAGTCTGTCACTTTTCTCTCAAGTTTCACATTTTGTAGATCCCAGGCAGCCCGTTTTATACTGTAGGTCTTTACAAAAACAACAATCTCCAGGGGATCAACTGCAGATTTTTATAAGGATTTTATATATAGGGATTATAGTTATAGTCTAACCAGAGTTAGAATTCAAGTTAGGTCAGATCTATTCTTCTTGATAGATGAAAAATGGTCTACTCAAGAGATAGACATGGTCAGACTGACATGGAAAAAATCATTGCAATGTCATTGTTTCCCTTTATTAAGAAGTGCCGAAGTGGAGAGGAAAACAATGATAATACAAAAATCAAAGACAGAAAGAATTTCCTCATTTTTGCAGATATTGGTTCCTTCTTTTGTATTTCCCACGACTGACATGTGACATGCTTAAGGTGATTTTAAACCGCATCCTCTTCAGAATCCATGAAGACATGGAGGGAAGCTAAATGGAGATCAGTAGAGACATAAGGGGTAAATGTGGAATATATACCACAAAACCCTGTAGCACAAGATCAGATGCATGTATTTTGACAGCACATGATGCCAATGGGAGCATCCAATATTGCATCATTGTAGCTGTGCTTTTGGTGTTACAAATATACTGACTGCATATGATGGGCTTTGAGATCAACATTTGATCAGAAACTATTTTCACCCATTCATTTTTTTTTTTTACATTTTCTCTATTTGCTACTCAAATTGTATCAGTTGTGAAATCAAAAATTGTATTTGTTATTGATATCTATAAATATAAATGCTGTCCAGACATACAACTTTATTTTAGCATATTGGCTGGTATACAGTGTGGTAATTAGAAACAATGTAGGAACAGCAATGTTTTCTCTTTTCTCAGTTTGTTCTATGCTTAATGAAAATAAAGAACAGAGTGGAAGTGTAATTCTTAGGGAATTAAAAAAAGTATTTTATTTCTTTTAAACTAAGAAAACTAGCATGCTAACAAGTTGCTAGCTGCATTTTTTTTAGCTCATAAGAATCTCCTCTACAAATGAAAAATGGTGTTGTCTAACATAAAGGGAGGTGAACATATTTACTTCAAACCTTCCGACTCAGTTTTACTTTTCCTAACTAACCTTACTGAGAAATCATTTCAACTGTTATCTGTTATTCTTCGTGCGTCAGTCCAACACAAATACAAAGTCACTGAACTGAAGGACGGCTTCATCTAAAAAATGTTTATCGCAAAAACAAAATGCTCAGATGGTACAACTGCAAAATAAATCTTGATGTGCTGTCAAGCACGATAGAGTGCTGTATGTTTATAATAACATAAATAAAGTAGCTTCAATTTTTAAAATCCAGTTTTTAAAAATGGGCAGTAATCACTTAAGACAAAGAAATGTCAGTGAAAAACCTTCCTTTAAAATTAGATAAGCGTTTAAAAGATTTCATTTCAGGCCATTTCTGAGAAGGCTTGATCTGAATGGTAGTTCTATAGGAAAGAAAATGTTCACACCTTTTTAATTTATCTGTATTTCCCCATTTCTGCAACATGAAGCGTGAAATGTGTTACGCAAGTCATCAAAGTTGATCAACACAAACACCATTAAACACATCAAATACTAATACACATTGTGTTAATCGAGCTGTTAAGTATTTTAACTGTACATTTCTGTGATTGGAAGTATGCAAATCTGATTTTTTTTTTTGCTGTTTGGTGACCTACAAATTATGGCAACATGGAAATCCGGAGCACATGGTAAAATCTTGTCCTTGACCAGTTTTCCTGCATTCGGGGCTTGAACTTCTTTCTAGTATTAACTGAATGGTGGGTTCTCTTATGTCAGTGAAGTCTCAGCATATGAAGCTTTTTCTTTATCTCAAGATCAACCCATGTATTAATGTATTGTAATGCAATATGGAAACCGCTAATGACTCAATTTCCCTTTTCAGCATAAAATACCTTTTAAATAAAATGTGCTGTCTGCACAAAGAGTGATGTCATCATAACCAGTTTGTAACTATTTTAATTGTTCTTAGAATAAACGTCTGGATCATTTAGCCTTTTTTCTCAGCAGTCTGTAAATTCTGTTATAGCACCTGCATGAATGTGAAAGCTATCTGGACCTTTGCCTTAAGAATGGGTGGAATGCAGTTTCGTAGACAAGGGGGAGGAGAGATCGAGTCTTCAGTAATCACAACACAGATGTTTAAAGGACGCCTTGCGTTTGATGGATGTCAGTGCTCATGCGGGGAAACATAAAACAGTTGTCTGTAGGGGAGACACAACGTCTTTGCAGTGGGAGTTCTGTTTAGTTTGACTAAGAAGGTCAGAAGTTCCAGCCTACAAGTTTTCTTTCATTCGTAAGCTTCACATAAGTTGGGGAATAACTCCCAAACAAATGTGTATTTGTATCATGTTAAATCTATCAGTGAGAAGTTGAACAACTAATGCCCTATGCTACATCCTCTGTGGTTACCAGAGAAACCACCAAGTTACTGAGAAACATCCTGACCCCATTATTTATGTACTTGCACATTACATCAACGGTGACATAAAATGATTTTATACAGAGAAAGCAAACATAAATACCTCAGATCTTTTCATACACACAACAAAAATCACTTGGAAGACGAGATCGAGAAGTAATTTAAGTAAAATTCTGTATCATTATCAATCTCTTGTTGTCCAAAGAATTGCCCTTGCCATCTCCTTTTTTCTTTTCCTAAGTTTTCTGTCTCAGCCTGTTCTTGTCATGTCTTATCAACACCACCTCCCAACTGCCATATATCTCAATTTGATGACCTACAACAGTAGCTGTGAACATAGTAAAAGCTGAAGTTCTCAGGGAAAAGATAGCTTAACTGCAGCCAAAAAGCTGTAATTTCTACTGTAAAGTTCTCATATGTCATACAGGCACCTTCTGATAAGACTAGCTGTTGTATTTATTACACTTCAAAAAGGAATGCAATATAAACCTATTCAGTCATTCTATAACTGCTAATGACTGAATGAGTAATACTCACACAACATTGACCTCGGTTCAGTTTACAAGATATCCTAAAACCACATGACTGACTGTATTTATGAGGAAATCCCCAATAATGTATTGTTTATGAACCAAATGTAAAATAAAAAAAATAAAATAAAATAAAAAAAAACAATAGTTATGTGTTGAAAAAGTTGAAAAAGAGATCATGAAACTAAAGGCTTAAATGACTTGACTCCAGCATAATTTGTTTATTATTCCACATTAAGCAAATGGAAAAATGTTGAGGAAAAATTGTATAATCTATAATTAAAACATCTTGAAAAACCACTGACCTCATCTATTTGCACGCTTTCAAATGGGTCTCACACTCCCCTCATAGCATCAAAGACCCCCTGTGGTCTGTGGCAGTGGGCAATAGGTAAACAGTGTTCTCTCTGTTTGTGAATGCACAAATAAAACAGATTCACTGTCACACGCTCGTGCAAACACACGCCATTTGAGCCCTGTTTGACGCGACGCTCATTAGGTAAGATCAAAAAGTCAGTGACAGCAGGCCTCTGCAATCAGCTGAAATTGGACTTTGATAAAACCGGTGCTTTGAAGAGTTATCAGTATCTTTAGTGCCTGTGGAAATGAGGCTGAAGAGAACCAGCTGTAGAGTCATCAAGCTAAGAGTTGAGAGCATGTTTAAAGATAATCAGCCCATTTGTTGTTTGTTTGTTTATTCAGTATAAACAAATAAAAACTCATTTGTCCTAAAAATTAAAAGGTCACAATGAACTAATGCTACTGGTGATGAGCTCCTTAGAGATGTGGCCATCATGTTTTGCAGGGGCTAATGGACAACCATTCCTGCTGCAACAATGATGAGAGCCCCCGCCTGACTTTCCAACTAATGACATGGCATGTGGTACTTGTTGGAATGCATGACTAAGTCTAATGTAGCACGGACTTAAATCCAACCTCAGGTCTTTGAGGATGGTGCACCAAACTCCCCTTCAGTGCAACCTGCAGGTCATTTTTTCTCGTGGTTTACAAACAAATGATCTGCCTCTGTTAATTGCTAAATTTCAATGGTGAGGATTTGCAAAAAATATGCAAACAATTTATTTAGACTACATATATGACCATACAACAGTTTCTCTTTTACTTTTTCCTTCCTTATGCTTAAAATTTGATACTTGTCACTGATTTTCATCTATAGCTAATGCCGTTTTGCAGATTTCAGCATTAGATTATTAGTAACCATTGGTGATTTTTCATTGGCCAGATTGGTATTGGTAGCTTGCCTCAGTAAGGACATAACCTCTGGCAGCTTCTCAGAAGTCCACCTCTCCCCCCCTCACCCCCTCCCTCCCATTTACTGAGCCATATGCAAGAGCCATCAGAGCCTCTTGGAATACATCTTAATCTTCAGTGCTTTGCTCATTGTTGCATCTTTTTGAAGGCCTACACATAAAAAATGGACCGAAATGACTGAACTCACTGATTCATTTAAAAGCATACAGCTTGACTTCTTGCTACTTTAGTTTGAAGTTATATGGTTGTAAAATAGTTACATTACTGGGAACAGTGGGCTGAAATGATGCAATCTTCATAAAAAATCTACCAACATGTTTGGTTATTGTTGTGTTTGTAGCGTTGGACATTCAGAACAGTGTTGAACCATTACACGGACATTAATTAATAGACAACTTCAGTGTTGAATAAAAAAACATTTAGTGCAGGTGTATTTCGTAAGGAAAGAATTTAAATGTGAATGAAGAAAGTTAAAGCTCCAAACGCATCCTCTAAATGTAGAAAATCAAGCTGAATGTCAACTTCTTGCTCCCACTGCTGGCTTGTTTTTTTTTCCGCTCACTCCCTCCTGCAAGTGTTGTTTTAGTCCCAGAGTTTGATAAAGAGCCCAGTTGTGGCGCAACAAGTCCTTCATTCCTGTCGCGTTCCCGTCCTCACCCCCTGAAAGGCGCACAGCAACCGCGCGTCTCCCGCTGAAATAACGGTGCGCGCAGAGGAATCAGGCTCCGCTGGTTCCATCAAAGCTTTCATCTGAACCGTATGCTGCCTCGCCACGTCTACGTGGCAGGTATGCTTTGATTATGTACAGATGCCAGTATTATGCAAGCAATGCATGCAAAAAATAACGGAACGAATTTTAATACGAAACTTTGTATCCCTCATTTGTTTAAAGTTGAATAAAAAAAAAAAGTCTCTGGATCAAAGTGAAAGAAGAATTCGATACTTACAGTGATATGCGTCTAAGTGAGAGCAGCGGGATGGTTCAGTTTACACCCTGACTGGTTTCTGGATGTCCAACAGAAGTTCGACTCGGGCTGCCTTAAATTCCTTCCAACAGACAACTCACACAGACTGCACGCGCAACTTCTGGTGTCAAAGGTGCAGCATATAGGACTCCAAATCCAATGTAGAGCCAGTTAAGCCTTTCATTTTATGTCCAAGCAGAAAAACGACACCCGCACCAATGTGTCCCACCAGTAGGCTATATTTATCTTATTTTTCTATTTTCACTTATTGTAAAAAAAAAAAAAAAAAAATCTGTAAGTTTGTATGTTTTCCCCAGATGTAGAAGACTTGATGCTCTCTGCTCCGTCTCTGTGCCTCTCTGCGCTGGCGCGTCTCTCTCCTTCCTCAATGACCGACTGCTACACACACACAAACGCACACACACAAATTCTGCACAGGACAGGACCTTTGTCTGTATGTGACGTCACTCACACAAGCACGCACTCAGTATAAAAGAAAAAAGAAATGATGCCACAATTTAATTGAACAATGAGTGACATTGGCGGTAAAAGCAAGTTGCAAAACATTAGGATAATTAGATCAAGACTTTGACTGTGAGGGAAATGTTCTCTTCAAACTGAAGACAGGTCAAACTTGATTGGCAACAAGTGCATTTAATTCCTCCAACTGGCTTTTTTTTCTTATCTTGTGTGAAGAAACAAAAGAAGAAGAAAAAGACGAAGAGGGAAAGGGAAAAGACATACATGTCCTGTTACCAAAGAGATGTGCTTTTTCCCTCAGTGCGTAATTAGAAACACATTTTTTTCACTAACTTGTTAGAAGAGACAGGAAAAGAGAGAGAGGGGTGGGGAGAAGCAGAGAGAAAAAGTCAGCCTGAGACAGACTCTTAGGGACTTTAAGTCATATTGTATTCCTAACCAATTGACCCTCAACATAATACATTAGAAATATTTCCTCCTGTCTGCATGTGTGCTGCTGTTCATGAAGGCAACAGCTCCTCACAGGAAGTTCTCAGGTTGTGAGAAAGTGTTGGTACTGAGACTGTTATGTCTGTTTGCCCAACACCATCTGTGAACATTTAGGTGTTTGTAAGTCAAACACTGCATGTGGAATGAAAGGGAGCATCAAAGGCATCTTGTAGTGAACATATAGCAATGGCCCATTTTGCAAAAAGCATGCATGACGAGCAGATCTGGATTCTGACACTATTTTAGGTCAGATTATAGAGTTATTAGTATTTACTGCAGAAACAATTTTGTGTTTGTTAAGCAGGTTTAACAGAAAATAACTGTATGCATATGCAGAGCATAAATGAACCTTAGAGTCTTTTTTATGTCTTTCTATAAGGCTTCCCAACATTTTCTTCAAATGCCAAACTATCGAACTTAAATCAAGATTTGTCCCTCATACTTTAAATGTGCTTTGAATCTGATCTTGTCTTTCTGAGAAGTTAAAAACAAAAATCCATAGTAAAATTTCTCTTTGGCCCAAGAAATGTCTCATGACACATAACTGAATTTATAAATATGTTATTACATTTAAAAACTCTTAATTGAAACACTGAAAGCTTCCAAGAATGATTTCAAGTTAATAATACTCCTAAATTTGAAATTTTTTGGTCCTTTTTGTCACTTGTAGGCCTATAGGCGACTTCGATTCTTCTTTATGTTGGATATAAAAACTGTTATATTTGCACAAAGATCTTCTAGTAGCTATTTTATTAAAAATGACAAAGCTTTGATGTGGTTCAGGGAAAAGATTTTAGTTAGCCAAGACATTTAATAAGTCACAGTTCAGTACAAATACAGCACGTGCATGATGGTTCAACGTGGAGACTTTTATGCCTTAGATCATAGTGAGGATTAAAACCCGGCAATTATTTTATCTGACGCTGCAATGATTAATAAATTCAGAAAATCTCCCTCATCTCTGAACTGACCACAATATTCAGCTTGACCCAAGTATTCCGTATTGAGTTTCTCATGCACAACTTTGTGATTTGGCCCATTACGCGAAAGCCATGCTGACAATGAGAAAGACAGGGGGAACAAATGTTTTTATGTTATTCTCAGACCAAAAATAGAAAATCAATTTGTGTATCAGCACTTCAAGAGAACTGAAGTTCAGCCAAAGTTGGGAAAGGATTGAGAGGATCCACAAAAACACCCAGTGATGAGGAAAATCTGTTTGCTTTAAGCGGTTTGTCAAACTACTTGCATAGCTCTATGCTACATTTTTGCTAGACTTATTACAGAAGCCCCTTTATTTCACACATGTCTAACAGACCAAATTTAAACTATGGTATCCCACAATGGAAAGCAGACATCAACTTGTTGACCACAAGGGAATCCCACCTACTGAGAAGGGACAGCTTAGATTTTTGCAGACTGATGAATGAACCATAAGACAACATCTCAAATAAATCACCTTGTAATGTTAAAACAAGAATAAACAGGAACTGCTGTGTAGGTACAACCAGCAAGCTTCTGCTCTGTATGAAACGTTTCTAAAGTACACAAAACTTATATAATATGTTCTGATGTTTAGGGACTTTTATGCTCCTATTTGCACAAATTGGGACGTCCAATTTCAAATGATGTCATACCTCCCCTCCCTTATTTTCACATATCTTTTATGTCAACATATAGATCTTAAGTCATTTCACTTAGTGGGCAGTGGTAAGTTCTTATTTCTCATTTTGACACTAGGTAGGTAGTGGTAATGCATTGTTATAATGTTGTTTACAACTGTCCAGAAAGACAACAAGGGATCAAAAGAAAAAAAAATTCTCTAGTTGCTGTTTATTTGGCAGTGTTTTGGGATTTATTTCCTGTTTCTCTTCATGGTTTGTTCTTTGCTGTTTGCGTGTCAGTACTACAACTCAACACTGCCCACACAAATACATGCAGTGCATGCATACAGCATGTATTAATTTTTGCATCAAACATAAAGAGGCCTATAGATGTAGGGTTTTTTTTTTGCTCTTATTGAGTGCAACAAGTGATCATGCAAAGTAAAGGCTGCAGAAAGTGAGTGAATATTTGAATTTTGAAAATGATCAAACCTCCCAAAGCAGCAAAAACCTCCATGATATATTGCTACCTATAAGAAAGTGTTTAACGGGTGTTTCTGAAACACGCTTGATCATGCTGAAACATAATTATTCTTATTTTATGCATTCTTGTGTTTTTTTAATGTCATCATCAAACCTTTTTTTAAGTTAGACATTAATGAAGTGAACACTAATAAACATAAACACTGTGCTTTACAGTTTTTACATTCTGTACTAGACCATCACTGGACAAATATTTTAGTAAGAGCCAATCAAACGGTGAATTATGCCATGATAAAACAGCTTAATTTTAGGCTCATATTCACAACTATCCAAACAAACAGAAGATTTTAATCAAAAAGGCTGGTGTGAATGTGGGTTGACACTCAGTAGCACACATCACATGAACTGTTTTCAATGTGTCACACCAACAGGTTCATATAACATCTGGTGGCATTTACTGAGCTGTTTGTAGTAAACAAACTAACATAATTACAGGAATGCAAAGGAACAGCAAGTCTGTGTCTTGAACTGGTTCTCCTCACAGATCACTGGAACATGGTGCATTATTTCTCTCATGGCAGTATTGTTGGGTGAAAAGTAATTGTCTTGTGTTGAAACCTTAATAAAATCTTTATTCAAATGGTCTTTCTCCTTAGCAGCTCCAATAATAATTCAGCATTTTTTAATTGAATGGAAAAGGTGTTAAATGGGGGCAAAGAAAGTTAACAGTTAGGGCCCTAGAGTGGCACTAGATGAGCAGATGATGGGGATTTAGTTTAGCATCTCCAACCATCCTTGTCTAAAGTAGACTAAGCTATTCAGATGGTGTTATTTTAACTAGTATATCTGCATTAAATCGTACACTACTGCTCATTCTGCTCCTCATCTGAACCGCCTAAAAACAGTCTTTCCATGTTTTTCTTCTGTGGAACACCTCTATTTGACCCCATACTAAAAGCATAAACTCTGATAAGTCTCAGTAACCGGGGGACAAATAGACAAACTAGCTCAAATAAATGGCTAAAACATATTTGTATATAGTCTTTCTTGCTTCTAAAAAAACACACTGACTGGTATGTGACATGTATATACACAGATAAAGGAAACATGAGATTGTGAATTTGTTCATTTAAGCCAAAGGTCCCTTCTTTTTACATAAACCATTATACTGATTAAGCTGACTATGTTAATCCCAAAAGAGAAGGGGTCCTATAGTCTCAAATCAAGGAATGGGGGATATGAATTACTAGAACATATTTCTATAATGCTAACTCTGAGAGGAAATTAGACTGAGAGGATCCAGTGGGACAGAAGGAGAGTTAGGGGGTGTAGACACATGGCAGTAGGAAAATAGCAACAGAGGCACAAGGCTTTCAAAAGAGAGTTGAGTTTCAGCTATGGAGCCAGATTGAAAGAACAAAAAGGTTAGGCTGGGTGAAATAGAGGAAATGGAGGGAAAAAGAAGAAGTGGGTGGGGGTGGTGGTATATAAACAGCTCGAGGGCAGGGAGGTGAATGACATCACAACATAAACAAAATTCTTTGGCAGAAGTGTGAACATAAGTGATTGTGAGTTTTTTTTATTAATATGCAGACAACACGTTTTTGGAAAGCCTTTGAAGGAAAGTAAGTGCAGAGCAACAGAGTGACACTGTCGGGATTTTCTGGATTGCAGTTTATTACCACATGCTTGATCTCAAGTGATGGCTTATTGAGCAATACAATTTCTGGAGAATATTGTTCCTCATCATTTTGGTGCTAAGCAACAGAGTGAGCTATTTACACATCAGTTATTGACATGAAAGGCTCTGGGTAGAAACTCTGGGTTTGAATGTAGAGAGAATTTAAAAAAATTAAAGAATTAAGTACAAATGTGTTTTTTTCTGGTTTTATTATCAATGCTGGTCATCTGTTGTTTCATTTTTTACATTTATTTTTAAATTTGTTTTATTTTATTAGTTTGAGATCATTGATGTCGCTCCTCTTCTTTTTTTTTTCTTTTCAGTCCCATTCTAACCTTTTTTTTCTCTTATTTTATGCATGCAGCATTTTATGCATCATTATATGTTACTTACTTTCAACAGCAGCCTAAATTATCTGATGATGTAACAGTGTTCAGCCTTTCTCCTGCCAGCCTATCTCTCTTATCTCTTTGCACTCTCTGTAATGATCTGTGGAATAGAGATGACAGATGGAGCATTCTTTTCTCTCAGGATGTGATATGTGATAATGGTTTCTCTTTGTAGATGTGTTTTTTTTTTATCAGTGATGAAGTGTGTCTTTTGTGGTGAATGCATACTATGATGCTAGACTGTAACATTGCCCAGTTGTGGAACAATATAAAATATGATTTCAATGTTATGAAAATAATTATATGCAAAGTTTTATTTATAAGTTTTATTTATATTATATTATCCATCAATCTTCAATATGGGTGCTCAAAATTTTAATAGTAATCCTTTTGTAGTATTGTGGTTCTCACAGTAAAGATCCATGCATCTTTGCTTTCATCCATTGATGTATTTTCAACTGCATTAGTGGTATAAGAAAGGGATTCATACATTCCTCTCCACAGCAATGCTACCCGGCTCCTCCTCAGGGATAGGATACTAAGGCATTCCCAGAAGGGATAAATAATCCTTCCAGCAGGTTCTGTATCTGTCCCTGGGTATCTTCTTAGTTGGGTGTTCCAGGAAAGCCTCCAAGAGCATGGCACCCAGAAGAAATCCTAATCAGCTGCTTGGACCACCAGGCTGAAGGCATTGTTTTAATAGTAGGGAGCAGAGGGTCAAATTCAATTGACCTCCTAGTGTGCGAGCTCCTCACCCAAGTCTCTGTTAATCTCTCCGGTTTAGTCTAGTTTATTTCAACCCCTTGTATTTGTAATGTCATTCTTTCAGTCAGTATACTGGAATATCATGACCATAGATGATGGTTGGTACATAGACAGAGTGCAAATCTTTCAGGTTCAGCTTTCTTTACACCACCACAGACCTGAGAAGAACCAGCTTTACTACTGAAGGGGGAAGATGGGAATACACACCAGCAAGCAACTCAAGCCTGGGTTTTACCTCGTCGCAGCTGCTGGTATGGAATCAAAACTACAAACAACACTTGCCTATAGCTAGGAAAACACTAGTTAGTGTGAAAAATACACAAAAAAAACTTTTTTTATTTCACAATGCCATGGAAACACACGCTCGAGGTTTTTTACTGAGTTGGGAATAAACTTAAATCCCCCAAAATAATCTTGTAATACTGTTACAGCAGGGGACTCATAATGGTCTAAAAGAAGACAACATGACCAGATTTATCTGTTTTTGACACGTGGACCCAAAATAGTACTGTAGTATAAAGTTAGTAAATGTGTAGTCTCACAGACGCTCACACAGACCAAGAGGCATTCAAGTGAGTGACCATGTATAACACGGACACACACACACCCCAGTGTACTGACCTCAGTT
>JBAMIG010000020.1:16325136-16345094 GCA_037177335.1 Kiunga ballochi
TGCATGTGTCAGACGGTGATTTGCTGCAGGGTCACCCCTCTGCAGAAAGCCCAGGTGGTGCAGCTGGTCAAGAAATATAAGCAGGCAGTTACTCTGGCTATTGGTGATGGAGCTAATGATGTCAGCATGATCAAAGGTAAATTTATTGACATAATTCACAGAAAGACAAATCTTTATTGTCATTACCAGCTAAACATTGTGGAATGAATACACATTTCTTTTGGTCTTGCAGCTGCTCATATTGGTGTAGGGATCAGTGGTCAGGAGGGGATGCAGGCAGTTCTTTCCAGTGACTTCTCCTTTGCTCAGTTCCGTTACCTCCAGCGCCTCCTGTTGGTTCACGGCCGCTGGTCCTACATCCGCATGTGCAAGTTCCTCCGGTACTTTTTTTTCAAGAACTTCACCTTCACCCTTGTGCAGTTCTGGTATTCCTTCTTCTGCGGCTTCTCAGCACAGGTAGATGACACGCATTGAGATTGAGATACAGAGAACATTTGGATGTATTCATTTATCTATTCTAGATGCATATGAACAACCTAGGTACAACATTTTTTTATATATATAGCTTGAAATCTTCCAGGTTTTTCAATGCAACTACCCCAGTTTAGCTTTTACAATTCACAATCATTAGAGTTTTTAAATTTCCCTCCATTTTTTGACATTAGCACTTATAGTAAAAGCAGCTAACCTGCACCTGAGTGCAGCAGAAGTTCAACTATCCTCAGCACAAATATATGGAGTAACAGTTGCCTCATTTTTGTTTTTGTTAGACTGTGTACGACGAGTGGTTCGTCACTTGTTACAACATGGTATATACAGCACTTCCCATCATCAGTTTGAGCGTCTTTGATCAGGTATTTTGATGGAAATGAGTCATCGTTATGTTTACAAAGTTAAATGCATTTTTATGGAGGCTTTTATTACATGTTTTCTGCACCGTGATATATGTATGCCAGGTTTTCTAATCTTTTCCTCCTCCCTTTATACAGGATGTAAATGGCCGTTGGAGTTTCCAGTATCCTCAGCTATATATTCCAGGCCAGCTGAACACATATTTCAATAAGAAAGCCTTTGTAACCGGCATAATGCACAGCAGCTACTGTTCTCTAATCCTCTTTTTCGTACCATGGGCTGCCATACATGACATGGTCCGAGATGATGGCAAAGACATTGCAGACTATCAGTCCTTTGCTTTACTGGCTCAGACCTGTCTGCTCTTTGTTATGACTGCACAGGTGAGGACCCAGCACAGACAGCAGTGGTGCTGAATTTTGTTATGTAATTTCTTACAGTAAATTAAATTCTATTTATGCAATGCAGGCGTTTTCATGCAGCAACACAACTGTGTGAATAGGTCTCATGAATAATTACATGATTTAAAAAAAGGGGGACTTTTTTTTTTTTAACTTTGTTTTTCAGATTTCTCTGGACACTTATTATTGGACAGCAATGAACCAGTTTTTTGTGTGGGGTAGTCTGGCTGCTTACTTTGCTATAACATTCACCATGTACAGCAATGGCATGTTTATCATGTTTACTTCTTTTTTTCCTTTCATTGGTGAGTAGATTCAACTTTTCTACGTAATACCTTATTGTTCTGGTTGATCTTGAGAAAAAATTATTTAAGAAAGCATACGATTGATCTTCTGATGAACATTTTTCTACAGTTTGTTCTCACAAAAATCTGTGTCTTTTGGAGAAAAAGCAGGCAAATATTGCTTATTTAAAAGAATTATCTAAAATGAGCCAACATTCAGGCTAAAGTGTTTACATTTTAAATGCTCAATGGGCAGAAATCCAATATAACAATAAAATCTTTTTATTTTTATTATCTCAGATATCTATACTTTCCATTAGGCATGCTTACACAATCAGATTACTACAAAAAAAATTAAACATAGGTTCAGTTCAATTCAGTTTGTAGCACCAGTTTAAATGGAAGTCACCTCTGAACACACAGAAAAACCCAATAATCTAAACTTTGTTAATTTGTTTTTCCACCATTTTGTTTTACAAAACTTCTAAAGCTGAGTATTAAATTGACTTTTACCATTTGACCTTTAAGTGAAATACATGAGATTAAATCATAATCCCTTGTTTCTGTGTACTTTTAATGTAAAGCTGATTTTGTTCCATTGCTTAATTGTTTAGTTTGTTTATTTATTTTAGGCACTGGAAGAAACTCATTGAATCAACCAAACATGTGGCTAACTATTTTGCTGACTTCCTTACTCTGCATTATGCCTGTGGTTGCTTATCGGTTCATTATCATACAGATCCAGCCAACGATCAATGACAAGGTGAGGAAGCACATGGGAATTAGTAGACTCTGACAAAGGATCAGAATTAATAACAATACAAGTTAATGTACTTGTTACAAAATGTTTGCAAATTAGACTTGTCCATCTTTTCTAGGTGAGATATAAGAGGAGAAAGGAAACACTACCAGCACCTGCTCCCCATCGCCCACGTCCCAAGCGTGTCAGCACCCGTCGCTCAGGCTATGCCTTCTCCCACTCCCAGGGTTATGGTGATCTGGTTACTTCTAAAAAGTTCCTGCGACCTGTGAGAAGTCGACCATCTCTGTTTACCCATACAAACTCTCCCCTGGCTGAAAATCAGCCACAGCAATACCGCACTATAACTGAGGAGTCAGAGGAGCCACAGAGCCCTTAATCAGGAATAACTGGAAGGAACGCTACAGAGAATAGACTTGTTTTTTTTCTTTTCTTTTTTTCCCAAAGGACTGCTATCTAGACGGTCTCCAGATCACCGGTTAAAACAGAACTAAGTTATCATTAAATCATTTGTGTTTTACAATATATGAAAGTTAATATCACTGTGAAAAAGTTGGGTTTACACCATATACAGCCTTGAAGGTAATGGTCATTTTGCACATTTTGATAATCGAATGCAACATTTACATTTTATAACGCTTCATTCTGGCTGATCACTTTCCAAAGCATACTAGAAGAAAACATTCAGCTGAATTAGTGTTAAAATGTTCTTTTCTACTTTATTTACAGAATCAAAAGTTTTTGTGCTGCAAACCATTTCATATATGAATAAAACTTTATACCATTTTTATATTACACTTTACCATTTAAAGTATTTATACACAGGAAATCCATGAAACGTCACTATATTTAATGAGAAGTGGAGCTTTTTTAAACAATCCTAAACACCTGAGCCCATGATGACAAGAATGTTCTTTCATTGTGTAATGAATGAATCATTTAATTATATTTTAATGTTAATAAACTACTATTAATATTGCCTTGTAAAAATTTGATAAATATGCCATCATTTCTGTCTGGGATATCCTGTGAACAAATCATATTTAAACCATAATTTTCCCTTCTTTATAGTGAATTGTATCACCTTCACAGGTTCAGATTGATTGGGACCGGGACACAGGACATTACCATGCCCATCAATTTATCATGTATTACAGAAACTAGCATTACAACCTGTTAGAAGGGTGAAAATGTCCGATTGTTGTAAATATTTCAGAACCAGGCCTCATTTGGAAACCCGCAACACAGGCCTCTGCTTGCATAATTTATGTTGCTGAGAGCACTTTTTCTGTTTTACTCATCTGTTCACCTTTCTTATTCATTAGTAGGCTACTCCCCCAACGTACAGCAAGGCCATACATATGTGGATATTGATATAAGTTTACCTGCTAGATGTTTTACTGTAAACCAAAATATACTTAACAAGTAAGATTAACCTTTTCAGCACCATAATAGACATTTTCATTGGAAAAGGGACAGTTTGAATGATGAAAACTGCATGAAGTAGTTAAGAGTTGCTGCACTTTGAAATACTCAGTTGCAATTGTGTCACCTGTAATTAGTGTAGTGGTAAAAGTGTTTAATGGTAATTGGCCTTAATTTGATGGTATATACACAACTACATTGGAGGATGGGTTTAAGAATTACGATTGTGAGGTAATCGGCTAATGGAATCAAATTGTATTTAATGAGCTGTTCACTCATCAATTCACCAATAATCAAATAGGTAAAAGGCTTTGAGTTTCTTATATTCTGGACCTATAACTTGTGATCAAAGGAGCTTCTAATGAAAGTGAAACGGATGTGTTGACTGTAGGGAAATGGAATAAACCCTTCCCTGAAAGAGAAAGTGAAAAGCTTCAGTCCCTCACAGTGTTTTCACATTGTCAGGAACCCCAGGAAGCTTTCCATTATGAAGAAAAACATCTTAACAAGTGGGAATAAGTACCTGAATACATTGAGGGTACACAGTGGGCTAACCACAAGATCCAAAAAGTTAGCTAGTCCCGAAAATTGATAGGTCACATTAGACTTTGTAAAAACCAAAACAAAACGCATGTAAAGAAAAAAAAAAAGCCGTTCCACTTCTGTAAAACACGGAGAAGGCTCATAAATAAAAGCCTGTATCTTCTGTAGAAATATAGTGAATGGGCATGATGTGCAAAGTTCCCTATGGTACTAGATTATTAGTGCTTATTGATAAGTCAACTTTGTAATTGTACTAAGTATTTTATGTTCCAGACTCCAAGCCGACTCTGTCTGCAAGGATTTTTGAGTCTTTAAATTAACCATCTTATTTATGCTGCTCATTTGTCAAATGTCAACTGAGATTTTTAAACTTGTTAAATATGTCACAGAATTTAAGAATTTTAGGTCATTTATAGCAAATATAATGTAAACATTCAGAACTTTCTTTATATAAACAGTGTTGCTGTCAAAAAATATATGGGTATAACTGTACAAACCATAAAGTGAATTTGCAGAGCCACTCATGAATAACTGCAGTGTCCTCTGACGGCAAGTGATGACATCACCGGTAGAAGCTGTCCCAGTATGGCACAGATCCAGAAGAGCCTTCATTTTGTGGAGCCTGTTCATGGGGAGAAGAGCCTCTCTTCTCCCCAAGAACAGGTGGCATCTATCACACTCATTGGCTTTTTAAAAACATGCTTACTGAATAATTAAGTATCACAGAGAACTCACTTATCAGATAAAAGACAGATTTTTATTTATCTAATTTTACAATTGAGAATATAACTAAAGAATATTTCAACTCACACACAAGTTATCCAAAATCTGGTTAAGTAAATTGGCTTTTTGATTGATGTCACTTAATTCATAAGGCCTCCCCACAAATTTAACCCTCACTCAAAGCTCCCCCCACCTTACAGCTATGCTGCAGTCAGCAGACTTGCCTGTCTCTGGTGAAGGTCACTGCATGATCCTACTGTATGGAATAGGAATGAGAAGAGGCATGTTGCATAAATAGCCTCCATGTGTGGCACATGCTAACTATGACAGAGCATATTGATTTTAATCCTAACCCTTTTCATTATGAAAAAACAAATATAGCTGACAGTTTATTTAACCTGAAAGATTAGGACAAAGCAAAAAACACTGTGATAAAGCAGTGAGTTTAAATGTCAGTGATATTCATACACATATTGGCATTTATTAAGAAAAGGGCAAGCATCAGCTCATTTTAAAATAGCTCTCTGTGCAGCACAGAGAGTAGGAGGAGGGCAAAAATTGGGGACAAAACTGCAGACTTATAAATAGTTGTGCTCAAAGAAAGTTACAAAAAAATCCCTAAAGAAACTGCTTTAGACAGTATCACACAATCCCAGCTGGTCAAAGTTTAGGTGTAAAGCAAAACGGTGGTCTTACTGGCTGACCTCTGTAAGAAGAGATGGCAGTGTCAACTTCAAGAGAAAGAGAATTTCACACGTGGTGGTCCAAGTTGGACCGTGAATACGTTATTGCCTACCAAGCAACAGCATGCCCCACTGAGGACACATTACACTCTCCAGTTAAACAGAATGACTAAACAGAGGAGTGCTTTTCTCAGAAATACCAGAGAGAATTTCCAAACTGAAATCAGTGTACAAAGGGTACAAAGGTGGGGTTTTGTCACAAACCTGACAACATTATCGCATCCAGCTTGCACTTCAAACTCTCGACCTGTTTTAACCGGTGATGGGATGTTTTAGAATCTAAAGGCCTCAGACAATCATTACATCCTTATCGGTTACTTGAGTCAATAAACAAAGAATTTTTTTAACAAGATAACCCACAACACAACGACTAATCACTGCAACATCCAAAAGTTAAACAGTTTTAAGGTGCTGATTTGACAGCTTTGTTTCACCCTCCCGGGGTTAATCAGGATGTGAAGAGTCTGACAGAGGTTAGACGAGGCTGATGACTGTTAAGTCTTTTGGCCTTATCAGAGATCAAATAGCACTTTGCTGGCAACCTAAAGGGTTTACATGTTTGTCTAATGGTCTCTCTGTGTGTGATTGTACATGGAAACAGACAGACCTGCAAAACAAGTAGAGATTTGTGGCATCAGCTATAATCCTCAAGTCTAAATAAAGGATTACCCCTAACCTTAAAAAGTGCATGCTCCCAACTGCCACATTAGCAGTGAGAGAATCCCTTCTGCATTTGGAGTGTATGAAACCAATGAGTACAGATAATAGGCTGATTCTCTCCATCTCAGTTTGTTAGCAGGCTTCTTAAAAAAAAAGGAAAGATGTCATGTAAATCCTTTTAGTTTGGATTATGACACAAATTTGCTGTAGTATAGTTTTGATAAGCCCATGCTCAGTGACTCAGGATATTAGGGTTGACTGACTCAATGGGTACATGTTGAACACAGCTAGACCAGACCATGAGCAGCAACTCCAGATTAAATTATTGCCCCCATAGGGTTGTACTGAAGATTAGTCATGCAGGCAGCATCTGTCCCAATATGCTCCACTCTGGAAAAAGGATAAATCTGTACACAAAACATTGGACTTCTTTAGATTAATATTTTCTTGCATTTTGTCTGAAGAAGCGGAGCATTGCCCAACTGGGGCACGATTCATTTTTGTTCTTGCCCTTGATCCAGGATTCTGCCATTCTGAGATTTACTGTTCACTCTTAACAGGTCATGGCTAACGCTGGTTAAGGGCTTCATTGTTATGGGATGTTCTGCATCAACTGAATTAAATATTGTGTAACCTCCAGGTTTGCATTCATTGTGTAACCTGCCACAAACTCAAGTTTCATTAACCTAAAAAGGTTTGGAAAAAAAGCTAAAATCAGGTGATTTTTGCCTGAGTGGGTCATCCTTTTGATCCCCATTTAGAATCAGCAAAAGGGTCAATTGATTGAACCAAAAACTGGAACAAAGGTGAACATTTATCATGAAGTTGTTCAATTCTGAAAGGAGGCAGCTTTATGCGTGGAACCATTGATAGAGTAACACTATGTAGTTGGAAATGCTGGTACTAGGTTAGTCATTGGTTTTCTAAAAGTCTCACATTAAAAAGTATCCCAAAAACCCAAAGTCTTTGTGGTGAGTTAAGCATATTATGAATTAGGTTTGAACAGCTCATTAAATCAGCTAAAATTTCCATGAAAAGTTCCCAGATGCTACAGTGTCACCTTGAGCACAAGCCGAGTGGTACTAACAAGCTGACATGAAAATATGCCTAATGATTCTCTCTGCATGAACCGACTGCAAGCCAGCTGGACTGAAAACAAGGCCACAGTGTTGTCCTTTGAATGGAACAACATTGAGAAAAAAAAAAAGTGGGAGAAGCAGCCCTCAGTTGATCATCTTTGACAGGTTCAGTCTGTTGCAATACTGGTCAAACATTTGCAGATATTTTAGAGACTAACACACATCGGTTGCATGTTAGTGGCAGATAATTCAGCTTTTTTTTTTTTGTTGTTAACCATTTAATTCATTTTTAATTTTACTGAACCTACTGGAGATTTACCAAAACTTGCATGCACATAAGGGAAGACGTAAGTTACAGATTTAACCATTTTATTCATTAACATTTACATTAAGCAGCATTATCACAAAAATTTGACTAAAAGGCCACAAATGCCACACCAACTTATTAAAGTTGTGACAAGACCATGACCAAGAAACACTACACATTACATACATTCAGAAATTTAAGAGAAATAAAAAGGCACATTGATAGAACAGAGGGACACCTTCATGCAAAGTCCCATACAATGGAAGCATCAGTAACTACTATCACAGTTCAGTAGAAAACAAAAAAAAGTACCTGATGTGAAATACATTACATAGAACAATTATTGCTTTAATTATTGCTGTATTAAGAGTGAACCATGTGCAATTGTGGTATACTTTGCGTATGCTGCTTGAATAAGTGAAAATACTTTAAAAATGGCTTTAGTTTGCATAATAGATATTGCCAAAAAAAAAAGAAAATGAATTGCTTAACTCTTTCCAATTCTGGACAGGTCCAAGTCACTGGCTACCAAAAAGCTTAAGTTTAAACTAGAGTGGATATGATTAATGTGAAAGTGAGAACAGTTTGAGACTTTAAAAAAAATTCAGAATATTCAACCCATATTTTAAACCAAAACACCAAGGGGGAGAAAAAAAAAAAAAAAAAAAGTGTAATTTCTTAAAAATGACAGTCACATGCCAAACACAACAGATTATCCCATAGACACTAAACCATGTGTTTTTTTTAGAAAAAAAAAAACAAAAAAAAAAAAAACTTGGCACCCTGTGACTTTAGCCGGTCCGAAATATTGGGAGAATACCTCTTAATCTCCATTTTTCTTACAATCCCCACCATTTGTGCACAAGCAAATCTCCATAGCCTGTGTCCAAAAGCCGGTTGCCACACTCCTCCCAGCGACACACCTCCCCTTTGTCCAACACGACAAACTTCCACTCCACATGGCTCTCTGCAGGTAGGCAGACGGTTTTGGCCCAATCCCCATCCTTGGTTCTCTCCAGGGGTATGAAATCCTTCCAGTGTCCCAGCTCCTGCTGGTTTCCAGTGATGGCCACTTTCTGGTAGGGCGAGTGCGTGAGGTAGTGAGTACTGAAGGTGACATTAACATTTTGTGGCATTGGCTGGACTGCTACAATCTTTGCGTCATGGTCTGCATCATTCTCACAGGGAATAGTTTGTCCAGTTTCACTGGAAGGTGTGTTGACCTCCTCTCTGCTTGCATCTACAGGAAGGCGGCTGTGGGGTTTAGTAGATAGGTTCATCCAGGGATTAACTTGATAGTTACCATCTGTGATCCATTCATTATTGTCCATGGTTGCTGCCATGATGTTTATTTCAGTTTTTTCTTTATTTTCTAAAACCTTGACATCCGTCTCATTTTCCAACTCAGAAACCTGCACTATAGAGGCGATTGTGGCTCCATGACCCAACATATCCACACAACCTGTCAAAGACCTGTCCCCATCCATCTGATTGCCCTCAGGTTTCTGTGAAGACGTGGCTGGATCAAAATATGATCCGGGTGCTGGAACTATTGCAGCTTTATTAACAGATATAGCTTCATCGTCAGCAAAGAGTGGGATCTGTGCTCTGGTTTGTTCAGACCCTGGACAACAGTCCATCAAGTGCGTCACATATTCATTGGTTATGTCACTCCCAATCACTGCATCTTGCAAATCAGGGCTGACAGTCATGCTTGAGATTCCGCTCTCTTCACCTGCACCAGAGGAAGACCAAGTCAAGTCGATTGGGTCAAAAGACAATGGAATTTGACAAATGGGTGGTTTTGCATTCTCAGACATGTTGGGGGCAGTCTCAGAAAGCTCAAGATTTTTTGCTGTGTTGGCATAAATGTGTGTGTCTTGAAGGGAAAGCACAACGTTAGAATGAGGCATTTCTGCAAGATTAGCCTTCTGACAGACCACTGGATCAGGATGTCCGATCGGTGAAGACGCCACATTTTCTTCATTAGGCATTACATCTGTGGTTGCTACATTCTCATCCTGAGTGTTTTTAAGCTCTCGAGCATCAGGACAAAGGCCCTCAAGAAAAGCATCTATAGCCAAATCTGGAACAATTTCATCTTTGACTTCATGTTTTGGATCCAAGATATGATCTTTGGCATCTGCTGTTTGGTCACATAAGATATTGTCAATCACATCCGACTCAACTGACTGGTTCAAAGTCAGTAAAGCATGACTGAACACACTTTGATGGTTATGTGTTGCATCACAAGTGGATGGCAGCATTTCCTTCTCAATATCGGTTTCTTGATCACAAGCAGGATCATTTAGAGGTTTCAGTTGTCCATTTACATCCTGAATGGAAGGCATCTCATCAATCACAGTCTCATTGTCCAGAGAAGATGGGAGACATGTTTGTTTAACAGCAGACACCTCAATTTCCTGCTGTAAAGCACTCATTTGGTCATCTACACACCTTTCTTCCACCTCACTTTTCATTTCCCTCTCTGGAAAGAGTGCGTCATCTTTGGAGAAGTTCATGTGATCCTCCATTCCAACTTCCACATTTGTGTGACAAATAGGCTCTTCCAAGCATGGCTCCATGCAATTAGTTTCTGCAAGGATTTCTTCTTCTTTTCCATCTTGAGTTTGACTCATGGCATTTTCTTCTGAATAAACGGCAATATCCAACTGAAGATCTTCCACATTGTGACCCATAACATTCTCTTTTGTAGTCACCTTCTCATCTTCATCCAATTTTAGTACCTAGAAAAATAGAAAAAGCCCACATTCAAATTGTATAGCCTGTACACCAAACCAACCACTGTTATTGGTACCTTATCAGAAGCTACATTTCAAATATAATTTTTTCTAAAGCATTATGGTAAAGACCAAAAGTTTTGAAATAAAGAGCTCAACATCAACCTTGAGACTTGAAAGATATGTACTCGTCAGTTTAAGACCATTTAAATAAAAAAAAAAAAAAAAAAAAAACCACACCACAGCTCATTTAGTGCAAAATTCTTCAGTTCAGAACTGAAGCAGCTTTTCAGATGAGGTTAAACTTCAAGGATATGGGAAATCCATTTGACCAAGCATTGCCTAGATGGCTGGGAAACTACAACACTGGGTTAGTGACCTTTACATGCTTGGTATTTATAGTATACTTCTATTTAGATGCCTCATTGTTACAAATAGAACACAAAAATGACCAGGTGAAAATCCAGCAATTTCTCCATGTGCCTAATTTCCCAGGTTTTAAAGTTACTGCTCAGTTTTTAAGTTCCCTTCAATTTAACACAACTTCTGTATGAATACATAACCCTTCAGACTGTTGTATTTAACAGAACTGCACAGATTAGATAAACCAAGTCTTTGTGGCTTCACTGCAAAGAATACAATTAAATTCAAACACCATGTCAAAATGAGAGATTAACAATATAGTATAGATATGCTTCATTTAAACCTGAGCTACACAAAAACAATTCTAAAGATGGCCAGATGTTATACTAATGCATTGAAGATAAATGAAGTACATTCCTGCAAATATGCCCAGAAAGGTTTGGCATTTTCCCATTTTGCCTCTTAACCTTGCAGCAAGTTCAAACTTAATGACACCTCACCTTCTCATCATGGCTTTCACAGATAGCTGCAGGCTTCAGGATGCCACCATGGTGCTCCATTGCAGACTTCACCGTTTCATCCGTTGTGTCCTGGCAATCATGCTTCACCTCCACATTCTCTGCTGTAGAAGCATTACTTTGCAGATTGCGCGAGTCTGGCATGAGTGACCTGAGCCGTTTGTCATCTGGTTCAGAGTCCTTTTGAGGACAATACAGTTTCTTTTCAGTAACAGCACGGCGATTACGGATTTTGAGAAGACCCAGAGTTTCATCAGCACCTTCCTGGACTGGCAGGTCAACAGCTACAGCAAAAAAGAATAGGTATTTTAGTCAAACTCAAAACTAAAATATCATTTTACCTATACTGCAAAATAATGGATATGCAAAGCACAAGAGTACATTTTATACAAGCAAGCAGATTAATACATTTGGAGGAAATGCAATGGCTTCAGGAGTGTAAATATAATTTTTTTTTTTTTAAATACACATTTCATTGAAGTCTGTTCATACAACTCTAAACCAGCTAGTGCACAGGACTTTAAAATACTGAATAAAATCTGCTGCAATATAGACATTACACCCCTTAGGAAGGTATCATTACAGTAAGGCAAACTATTCTCCACACAGACCCCACATAGTCTACCTAGAGAAGAGAGCTGTCAAAAACTTGGACATAACTGAAGTCATGAATAATTGATAAGCAGAATCATATCAGAAAAGCATATGGACATTTGGCTTTGGACTAGTATTTGTACTGAAACAAGGACAAGAGGCAACACAACATGTCCCCATCTTAAGACTTGATGAAGACCACTGGTTTAGCATGCGATAGCTGCTGAATCAACCAATTTCACCCTGGTCTGGAGTCAATCCATGCACATATGATTCATCCCAACATAAAAAGTAGCTTGATATCAGGCTGAACAAGTAAGCTAGAAATGAATGGATACTATTGAATAGACAACACTTCGTTACAGACTAAAGGTTGTAGTCCTGAACAGTCTATGGTTAGAATGGGAAACTCCGATTACTGTCCCACAAAAAAATCCCTTTCCGGTAATTTTAAATCCTTCCAGCATGTTCAATTAAAAGACCCTCAAATTAACCTTATTTAAGTTACAAAAGACATAACTTCTTGAAATGTAACTCATGACTTGTTTAACCTGGCTTGTATATTAAACTGGATTCATTCATCTTTAACTTCATGCATACTAAACTCAAGAGCGTCATAGCTTTTTTTCCCCCCCTCTATAACAAATAAATTCATAATTTAGAAAAAAAAAATCCTACAAAAACTTGGTTGGGTTTATTCAAGAACAAAAACCTAATTGCTACAAAATGCATGGCATTAAATGATTCACTATTGCTCAATGCGTTTTAAGAGCACACATCCACTGACATTTGGATAAAGAAAAAAAAAAATAGACTCCAGGTCAGTCTGGAGTTTTCTCTTACACACAGGGTGATTGCGTTACGACAACATGATCTAAAGCGCCAAGCGTTTTAAACTAAATATATCACGAAGAGTCCGATTTCTAAGTTTGGATTTATGTGTCTGTTTGGCGCAGCTGTTATTCCTCTGATTATAAGGTGATCGTTACCTGTTGACTCCACGCGGCTTGGTGATTCCTCCGCCTGCAGCAGCGTCTCATCTGCTCGCGTCCCGGAGCTCCTGCTGTCTGCTTCAGCAGCTCCAGCTTCAGCAGCGGCCTTCCTCCGCTTCCCCTTCACATTGCGGTAAATGATGATACCCGCCAGCACGGACACCATCGTGATGACGGCCACGGCCACGGCAGGTCCGTGTCGCCCGATCATGCAGAAGAGCGAGGCCAGATCCATGCGTTTCTCCGTAGCCACGGGGCTGCTGCTTTTCAGCTGCATAACTACCTAACGAAGGTGGTAAGGAGCCCTGCTGTTACGTGCCTGTACGTGAGAAGCCTGCAGCTATGAACTCCAGTCCAACCCAGACGCGCGTGTGTATGGTGACTCCTAATTGCTGCTAAAGAGCTGTGAGTGGCTGCAGGTGCGATCATCTTATTGGCTGACTGGGTCACGTGGACGCTGATTTCATTGAGAAAAATTTTGGATGGATCAGGCGTTACAAAGCTCAGCAAAGATTGACGTTAATGATACATTTTTGGTATATAAGCCTCCTTTAAAAAACAAATATTTTTTTTTACAAATAGAGTTTTTTCAGTCTTAAATATTAATCTTTCACACATACAATCAGGGTCAAAAAGTGAGAGGCTTGAAAAATACTGATGTTTTGATAGATTAACATGTAAAAAGAAGAATTCAAAATGAACAAAGACACAAAAGAAATTACTCATGTAAAACCAACTGCATAGTTTAAGGTGACATGACAATGAAAGTGTATTTTGCCTCTTGTGAAACAGATCCTCCCAGTGGAAATGAGTGGTAATGAAAGGAACCTGTCTGAAAACTGAACTTCCTCCAGTTAACACCACATTAAAGATATGATAAAAATATTTTAGATGTGTCTATGTTCCGGACACAGTGGAATAAAGATTTTAGTTTGGGGGCGAGTTTTTTTTTTTTTTAACGTTGTTTTGTTTACATATTGTAAGATGTCATCTGGAGTAGATATCAGGACGGGGTTCTTCTCAAGAATCACAATGCCATGACTGTAGGTGATAGTATTAGAGTAATAGTAAAAGTCCTGGTGTCTTGTAGCCTAGATGTTATTGTTAATAAAAAAGGTTTTCAAAAATGTATAAAGAGCCAAAACTAAGAAAACTTGTTTAAATACTTCTAAAAGGTTTACACACTGGTAACAAAAAGAATGTTACGATACAATAATGTTACGTTTTAACAATATGAGTTTCTTTCTCCAAAACTTGATGTTACTCATATTCACATATGAAGTGTTCCTGTAGCTACAGTAGTCCTCTGTAAGGATCAGCAGGACTTAATAAAGTAACATGTAAAGTGTGAGAGAAAGCAGCAAAACTGTCATGTTCACTGCAGTGGAAAGATATGAATTACTGGATCTCAGGAGGTTATTGATCAGACAGTATTTACAACTTATGACATGTTTTCAAAAGCATTTATTTAAGCTCACTTTCATTCACAACTTTGTGTGTTATCGAGTTTGTGTATTTTTAGAAAAACTGATGTTATGATGAGAACATTCAGAACGACTCACTTCCTGATCTATCAGAAATAACAGTGACGTCATGACTCCAGTGAAACAGCACCTCCCAGTGGAAATGTGTGGAAATGACCAGAACATTCCTGAAGACTCTGGACTTCCTCCAGTTAGAATATAAAGCTGGGACAGTCCCACTGCTGAGACACAAAGCAACACAGCAGAGAACAGAAACCTGAACAGATTCATCTCACAGCAAGAAGACTCAGCACTAAACACACTGAACATGTTGTGCTCTCGTGGATCCCAGTCTGTCCTCAGACCATTGATGAGCGTCTACTGGCCTGTACGCAGTCTGTGGCCAGAGGTCAGACCTCTGCTCTACCAGCAGCATCTCCTGCAGAGAAACCTGCAGGATCTGATGGACAAATTTCAGCACAACATCCTGGAGGAGACAGAACCTTTCCAGAGCAGCATGGCCCTGCAGCCAGTCTCCTTTCAGCTGGAGAAAGAGGGAAAGCACTTTGGCCTGACCCTGGACACTCAAGGCTTTTCTCCAGAGTCTGTCAGGCAGGTGGGCAGGAAGCTGAGAGTCAGTGGGAGAACAGAGAAGAAGCAGGAGGACCAGAAAGGCTCCTATTCTTACACACTCCAGGAGTTCAGACAGGAGTTTGATCTGCCTGAAGGGACCAACCCTGAAGACGTCTCCTGCTACCTGTCTCCAGACGGAAAGCTCCACATCCAGGCAGCCAAAGCTCCATGTGTTGAGGAGGCTGAGAGAGAGCTGACTATCAAGAGGAGATCAGAGGAGGAAACACAGCAGAGTGTGTGTTCACAGGCAGAAGACAGCAGAGAGGAGACACACAACAGATCATAGAAGAAACCTGAAGACATGGACTGATATACATGTTGTTGTGCTAATACTTTATATTGATGAGTGATTATTGGAATTCAATGTATTTTTACTAAAAACATATTTCCTGTTTTTCACAAACAAGTAAACTTCAGCTTTCAGACAGACAGACAAATATGTACATGTGCCATAAAGAAATGTTTAAATGGATGAAAGACAAACATTTTTGATATGTATAATTATTGTAACTGTTTTGAATAAAATCTTTAATAATAGAAATCATTTGAGTCTTTGTTTTCACTTTTGTTTCTTAATTTGATCAAATCTTAAATAAATCTTACTTATGAAAATTTGCACATCTAAAATTAAATTAGATCATGAAATAAATTAATCTAAAATTAAAATTTCTCTTAATTAAGGAACAAAGTAGACCTCATACATGTGAATTTGATAATATAAAGACGCTTGTACACTCATTCAAACAAACAAAAAATAAAAAGAGAGAAATACTTTTGCATTACCAATTTATTTTTACCAGTTAATAAAATATAACCCCAAAGTATATTCCAAATATTGAGTAATCTATCAGGATATCAGTTTCCTTCCTGGAAATATTTATTTGAAATGTGTTGAATTAAAGATAAAAAAATGTTGTTTTGTAACTGCAGAAAAGATCCAACATTTTCTCTCATTAACTTCATTTGTGGTCATTTTAAAATAAATGTTGCAGAGAAAAACTGCAGCTTTCTGACAAGTTGAAACTAAAACAGACATGATAAAGTTTTGTTCAACAGATCTATGCTCCTGAAACCCAGTGGAAAAAAGCTTTTAGTCCTCTTTTCTTTATAAATGAGGTATTTGGGTGGAAAAGAACAGCATTTTTAAAGGTAATTTTGTTTACATTTTACAAGATGTTCCCAGGAGTGGACATCAAAACTTGCTTCTTCTCAATGAAGATAGTTCTTAAATGGTAAAATGATCCAAATATTGAGATAAAATGTCTCATAAAATACAAGAAATGTTCAATAATGAAGTAAAAACACAAACATGTAACATTTTATATAAACTTTGTGATTGATATTGATGAGTGAGTGATTGGATGTGATGAGTGATTATTGGAATTCAGTTTGTTCACAAAACTTTTCTTTTCACAAGCTTTTTTTTTTAAACAATTTTTTTCTGTATTTGTTCCTCTTTACAACATCTGTCAAACTTTTGCATTTTTCTTAATGTAAATAGCACTTTAAATTATCTGGTACATGGAAGATGTTATAGAAAAACTTGCCGTGCCTGAACTGACATTGTCAAAATATTTGTTTAAAAACTGTTCTCTGATGTTAACACAACCAGACCACTGAATAATTTATTTCAGCAATTACAAACAAACCCACAAGATGATGTGAGTATCAGTCAGACTTTACTGGTGTAGCACTGTTCATACAAAACTGTTGTAAAAAAAATGTAATAAGATATTACAAGCAGATAAAGTATTGAATGATTAAACAAAAGAACAACAATCTAAGTGTAAAAATGTAATAAATGAGAGAATAAAATGACAAAGTGGAATAAAAAGTTCATTATTTCTAAAAGCTTTTCCAGCTATGTGACCTTATTTGTCTGATATTTGTAGATGATGCCCTGCAGACTGAAAGCAGAAATTCCCACATGATGAATTAATGGCTAATTCATGTAACACATGAAAAAACTCATGTTGACAGGATAAAAAATCTGATTGGATCAGAAAAAGGAGTGAAAAGATGCACATTTTACAAACTTGTCTTCAGTCACATAAAATATCATTCAGCATTAAGCATCATGTGTTCTTTTGTAGCAATTACACTGTGTTAGATGTTACCATTTTACCCAGAACACATCCACACAGGGAGGATTGCCCTGTGCATACCCTGTTAAAGATAAAAACTAAAAGGGATTTTTAAAATAAACCAAAATTACAGAGTCCCTGATGAATCCTTATTATGACCTCAGCTCCTCCTGTTAATCGCTTATGGTGCGGTAGTGCTGTGGCTGATTTTCAGCCAGGGAGGAATTTGTTAGAGCCTGTCGACTTCTCAGGGCGTGTTTAAACAGGAACTTTTGAGAAGTTACTAGATTACCATAACCCTGGGAGTGGGAGAAGGCATAGCCTGACCTTCGGGTCATAGTACGTCTGGGGCGAGCCCGACGCGGAGGAGGAGCCGGCAGTTTCTCCTCTCTCACCTTATATCTCACCTGTAGAGAAAAAGAGTAGACTAAAGGTTGTAGATACATGTCATAGATGCATTCACCAACAAAAATAAACATGATGATTTGAATAAAAGGTCATGGACCATCCCGTTCAAGTCGTTCCAAGTCTACTCTGTTAGTCCAATTATTACCTCCACCAAGGAGGGTTATGTTGTTTTGTTTGCTTGTTTGTCTGTTCACAACATTACTCAAAAAGTTATTGATGGATTTTGATGATCCTGGATTCTGGATCACTTTGACATTTTCAGTAACATTATGGTGCAGCTTGGCAGAGGTCTGCACTCTCACAGTGTTTTTCTAGTTATTTTCTTTTAATAACCCTACAACTGCAGGGCAGGTTGGATAATACTAAAACTGAGATCTTTTTTTCTCTGAATTGAATCTCATAGACCTTTCCGGACCCTTAGATAAGATCTGAAGTGTTTAAATGTGTCATATGTATGGTCTCTGTACCATCAAAATGTGTGTTGCTTGGCAATGTTTTTTAAATAGTTAGTCTTCCTCAAGACTACATATATCAATAAAACTGGCATACACTCAAAAATACATATATCTAGTTTACAGTTTCTTCTATTTTCTCACCTTGTCATTGATAGTTGGACGCATCTGTATGAGAATGAAGCGGAGCGCCACCACTGGCAGAGTACAGAGGAGGCAAGTCAGGAATATGGTCAGCCAGATGTTTGGCTGGTTCAAAGAGTTTCTCTCTGTACCTGAAAGTCAGTTATCATAGAGAGGCCTTTCAGTGATCTGAATAATGAGTCAGCCTGTAAAAATGCAGGGAATGCCAACAGGAGAATACTGCAGGGGGTACTGGCACATTTTTTGGGAGCACTACCCATAAATTTAGGTCTGCTGTTATTGCACAGAAGTGCAATCTTTACAAGTTACACCTCATTACACCTTAAAGGTGAATAATCAGGCTTTCTGGAAATGTATAATACATCACAGATAATAGCTAGTGAAGAGGAGAAATGATGGACCAAACAACATTTCTTAAAAAGATAGTTTTTACACATAAATGTGACCGCATCCTATCAAAAAGGACAAATGTCCAACAAATAAAACAAATAATGCCAGAAAAAGCTATGAAAAACCTACTACTGAGAACTAAATTACTTTCTGTTCATTTTGATCTGATAGCTTGAAGTCTTTGTCTCATAAAAACCAGGTCACTGCGTCACGGGTCACTGATAAGGTTTGTGTTTGCTTTTCATGCTGCATTTACATGGAAAGAAACTACATTTCGTCTCTGGCTAGAAGAACAGATTGCTTAAGACTCATTCATGGTGGCTTTATTTGGTAATAATGAACCATTTTCCTCCTCACTACTCACCAATGAATGGAAAAGCAGAGGTGAAGATGAGAAAGATGCCATTGCTGTACATAGTGAATGTTGCAGCAAAGTATGTAGCCAGGCTGCCCCACACAAACAGTTGGTTCACTGATGTCCAATAGTAGGTGTCCAGGCAGATCTGCAAAACACAATTCAGAGTTGTCCATTATTCTAACAGTTTTTTATGCTATCTGGAGCTATCTTTATGTTGGTCACAAGCCCTGTTCTCACCTGTGCGCTCACCACAATGAGCAGACATGTCTGAGTCACTAAGGCAAAGGACTGATAGTCTGCTATGTCTTTGCCATCGTCTCTGACCATGTCCCGCATGGCGGCCCATGGCATGAAGAAGAGGACGAGGGAGCAGTAGCAGCTGTTCATTATGACACGCACAAAGACTTTTTTACTGAAGTACATGTTCAGCTGGCCTGGTTTATATAGCTGCGGGTACTGGAAACTCCAGCGGTCATGTACGTCCTGCAAACAGACGATGAGGACAAGTCTTTGAGAAAACAGGATGCATTATAAAATATGAAACTCTGAAAATTAAATTAATCTTTATTGATTAATTCTTCATTTAATTTTGATGCCTAACTTCACTTTTAGTGCATACCTGGTCAAAGAGGCTGATGCCAAGGACAGGGAGAGCTGTGTACACTGTATTGTATGCAGTGATGAACAGCTCGTCATAAACGGTCTATGGACAACAACGCAACAATAATGAAACACACACATTTTAAAGATCTTGCTGTGCATATTTTACTGATACTGGAGTATTTTTAACGTTTTTGCTCAATAATCTAACTAAAATATAATGCCAGTGCGTGTCATCTACCTGTGCTGAGAAGCCGCAGAAGAAGGCATACCAGAAGTGCACGAGGGTGAAGGTGAAGTTCTTGAAAAAAAAGTACCGGAGGAACTTGCACATGCGGATGTAGGACCAGCGACCGTGAACCAGCAGGAGGCGCTGGAGGTAACGGAACTGAGCAAAGGAGAAGTCACTGGAAAGAACTGCCTGCATCCCCTCCTGACCAC
>JBAMIG010000020.1:16350747-16367960 GCA_037177335.1 Kiunga ballochi
TGAATCTTACTATGTCATCGTTGGCATCTTTGACAGCAGTTATAGTTAGCACTAAGATCAAAGGCACAGCCGTGGTGAACCAGGAGAGAGAGGACACTTGTGGGATTAGCTGTCAACACACACACACACATGAGCATGCATACCTTTAGCAAGATATTTAGACTCCAAATTAAAGATGTTGTTTGGATATTTAATTGTTAACATCTGCAGAAAAAAGACATGTATACTAATGTGATATAGTTAGTTTTAAAAGTATAATTTTACATATTAAATCCTTTTTAAAAAAGGTAACTTTTACCAATAAATAAAAGCATGATAGTTTCAGAGGTTTACCTGAAGGATAAGAAGAAAAAGGAAGTAAGCATTAGCAAGTCTCCTGAACTGCTCAAACAGGTTGAGAGGCAGGAAGGTGAGAATATTATACTTGGAGGTCTTGATGGCATTGTTCTGTAGAAGAGGAAAGAGAGATTACGTTTTATTCAGTTAACAGAAACATCTTGCTCGCTGTTACTCAGCCAAACAGTTCAGAGTAATGATGGAAACGCAGCAGTGTGTACTTACAGCATAGTGGTAAGACAGGTTGAGAGGTCTGTCATTGGCTCGCACATGTCTCTCTGACTCTGAATCTGGATAGTAAATAGATAAACCAAAGAAAATTACAACAGCACTGGGGAAATATATCAGAATTACATGCTGTAAAAAATGTATTGTAGCTCCTGATTAAATAGATATAATGGATCAAAAATTTGATCACAAACATGCAAAACAGTAAAAAAAAAAGACATCTACAAATACCTGTGCATACATTATGTTTTATATGCATCACTGCTCACCGTGCTTTTTCTCTCCTCCACACAAATTGCCAAAATGTGATGCAAGTGATCCCATCTTTAGCTCAGGTTCTCCATATTTCAGATCTAAATGAAGTCCATGTGAATATGCAAAGCTGAGTTACTCAGACAAAATGAGACATTTCCTGTCATTTAGAACAAATATCAGGAAACTTAAGGCAAAGAGAAAACAGTTGGTTAATTTTCCATTATAATTCAAACACCTAACTTGATATATTTAGACTTTGTCTACAGGGATTATTTCTACATTTAATTAAAATAAATCATTTAACTGACTGGACAATGTGCACAATGTGCTTTTGTATAATTTCCTGCACAAAAAAGTGGTTGAGGTGAAAAAGATAGTGGTGTTCATGTCTGATAATATTTCTAAAACCATGTGACTGCTGTGAGGAAACACAGAACCATATTTGAGCCAAAGTTTCCACTCATCATAATCGCATAGTATATAATGAGCATGTTGTCTAGCAGGCAACATTCCCAAAATGATCCAACATGATGTGTTGAAAGCTGTGAAAAAAGGTCCTGCCACTCCCTACTCAAACACTCATGTTAGCATTAACCTTTAGGCAAATAAGCTGTAACAATTCCTGTCCAAAACGGTAGTATCCGATCAATAATTAATCATTGGCTTTCAGAAATGAAAGTCAGATGAACTTATGCACAAAAATAAGGAAATTCTCTTAAATTGCATTTATATTTTTCTACTATATACAAACAACTTTTGGAGATGTCACAAATAGAACAGGAAATCCAGGAAGTTCATCAGACCTGATTTGTATACTGTTCAGGAAATGTGCTTCAGAACCAGATCTCAATTCATCCCCGTTCACTCACTGAATCATCCTTCTATCCAAATAACAAGTTAGTTTGAGATAGAAGCTGATTGGAAGGGGTATTGGCTTATATCTATCTACAGAATTGTATAAATAGGTTTTGATGTCACAAACCAGACATGAAAGATAGTTTTAGTTTCTTAAAGCAAAGTAAATCAGTCACATACCTCAAAAATAAAATCTCATTTTCTTTTAGGTCCTGCAAAAACAGACACGGGTTCAATTAAAAAAAAAATAGAGGGAAAACGCAACTGGTTTGCACTCCACCTCCACTTCCGGCCTAATTCAAGTTAATCCAGGAGCTCGTTTTTGCACCGTGTGGATGGTCAGGCGAGAGTCTAATCCTAGATGGAAAAAATGGTTTAAACTCTGGCCTTCAGCCGGGTCAAAGGCAACGTGGTCAGCAGGTGAAATGCTGTCGAGTAGGAGTGGGGAAAAAAAAGAACTTCATATAGGAAGAGCTGCGTCCAACAGCTCAGGGTTTAAACAAACAATACAGTGATCTTTGGATCTGGATGGTGAGTCATTGTAGGAGTGGATGGGCAATAAATGGGTTATAAATTTAGACATTAGTAACTAGTCAGCACTAATATTACAATTGTGACCTAGCCAGTCAGGGGTGAAGAGTTAGTAAGGGTCATTTCATATTTTGCTTCTTTTACAATATTTTCTGCTTTAATGGGGCAAAGAAGTTGAGTTGCAATACCTTAAAAATAAAATCACCAATTTTCCTTCTTTGTGCAGATTCAGATGTACTCTTATCTTCTCTAAACAAAAAATAAAAGCATGGAAGGAGGTCATGCTTATGCAAGCAACTCCATCAGTCAGATGCACAAACTGCTAAATTATAGCCATTTATCTTTTTAGGAAATATTTGTAACAGTTACAATGTAACAGTGTCTGTGTGTGTGTGTGTTTTATTAGCCTGGTAAACATGAAACACAACAGACTGCTTGTGTTTGTTGGGACAGAACCCATTAGGATATATATTCTTAGAAGTTACTATGACATATAAAAGAGCAGTAGCTAAGATGAATCCAAAGGACGTTGATTAATCACACTGTAAAAAAAGTAAAATAATGAAAAATAAAATTGTTAAACTGTCGGATCTTCTTAAATGGCCAAATAAAGACAAGAATTTACTTTGCTTCTGTTTTTTTGGGGCTGGGCTTTAAAGGGTAAATTAAAATCTAAGGTCCATAATAAAATGCTAAAATCTGATGTGTATCTGTAAGATAACCCTTTATTCCATTTTCTAACAAAACACATAATGTGAAAACCTACTTTATGATAAATTACACAATAATATCCTCAATTGTTTTTAAGAACAGTTCTACATGTGGATGGGTGCTCAAAATGTTTGAAATGATTATAAAGCAAATAAATCAGGCAAGCATACGTTAGTACTGTTAAATGCTTTATACAAAATAGGAATGTTACATGGTGACACATTCAAGGTAGTGACAGTAAAAAGAACAAACATCTGCAGTAACTATAACTGCTGTGATATACTGGTAAACACGTAAAAAAAGTACAGTAAGAATATTAAAAAAAAAGATCAAATGTGAAAACTTCCAACTTGGCACAAGGAACACGTCTCTTACAGGGTGGCTATAAAATCTTTGCCCTCATAAATAATTCACAGGTGGTCATATGCAGAAACAAAGAGGAGTCGAGTTTTGTGGTTTCGGCATTTTGTGATCAGCTAAAAAAAAAATAAAAAGTTGCTAAATGAACTGTTTCCTTCATTTAAAACTGGTGTTTCCATCAGGAGAAATCCACCATAAAGAAGCCTCATCCTGAACTTAAGAAGACTAACAGAAATATTGCCAAAAACATCAGAAAGAAAGAAGTATTAAATAGTACAAACTTAAATGAAAGATGAATTTACTATGTTGCAATATCATTTAAGGAAAGTCACTTGGAAACGTATGACATCATTATGGAAAAAACATGGCATTACATCATTTTGGGAACCAAAGGGAAAACTAGTATTTATCAAATGAAATAAAGTTGCAAATTAACATTATTGTTTCTACACCTACGTAAGGCCACTTTAGCAAAAAGTAGGATAAAAAGAAAAACTAGACAAAATGTGTTTAGTAAAAGATTTAACCTCAGAAGCTAGGTCATTTTCTCTAAATCTTCAAATTTTCATTAGGAATGTAAATACAATCCTGTATTTAGGATTGAAGGAATACAGGAGTGTTCCCAAAAGGTGGTGTGTTTTTCTTTATCTCATTACAAAACTGGAGTTCTTAGCCTTAGCCTGACAGCACTAAGCTCCTTTATAAACACGTTTGTGGAAAAGACATCAGTTTCCAACAGTAAACAACATTTTAAAACTCAGACTTTAAAAAGTATAAACAAAAATAAATAAATATGTCTAAAAATAAATAAAATTGCTCCAACAAGTAGCTGGTCACAAAGGCTGAGAGTTACTGATTAAGCTGACAAAAATGGCATTTAGGACTTAACATTTTCAGGAAGTTTCTAAATTATTTTATGACCAGACCAAACATCCACTGTTGTTTCTGTTGGGGAACAAGATAAAAGCAAGGCACGCACTGAATGAATTGATAGCTAAAGAGGAAAACTAAGAGTTTTTACATGTAGTACCATTTCTTAGAAACATCTCTTTTATTGCAACTCTGTATTTATAAAAGTCAATTAAAGATCTCCTCAGCTTCTCTTTAATAATTGCTTGACTTCCCTTCAGCTACCATTCCTTCAACAAGCAAAAGATTCCTTTGAGTTAAACCATAAATTAAATTCACATTTACTCAAACCATCACAATGGAGCTACACACAAGGACAATCAAAACACTACAATCACACTTTCACAGCTTACAGAATAGAAGGCTTGAAACACTTGGGCACACTTGGAGGGAAAAGATGGGGGTTATTGCACAATAACACTTGAGGGGTGTGGAGCTTATGATGCCTCTGGCAGGAGCTGGGGTCCTCAGCTGGATTGAGGATCCTCTGAGCACACTGTGCTACCACAACAAATAAGGAAAGAGGGTTGGAAAAGGCTAAATTGGAGAAAAAGTGGTCAAAACCTGGTAAAACAACTATTAAGTGTTTAAAATGAGTGAGGAAGTAATAATGTGCTCTACAGTAGCTTGGTAAATAAAGTGAACTTGAAGAACAAAGAAACTTATGTGATGGGTAGAATACCCGGACTGAGAACACTATTGTGAGCCAGTTAGCTTAAACAGATATCACCTCAGCTTAAGCAGCAGCTAAGACCTGGTAAAAGTCTAAGAAAGAGTGCACATGAATATCCAAAAGGAAACAAAAAAGCCCTGCTTTTAGACAAAAACCTCACATGCACTCCATCGCTCTTATTTAAGGATCAAAAGATCCTCTTCAAGTTCTGCTCATCTGCCCTCTTCAGCTGAGCGGGTTTCTGACTTTAGCCTCACAAACTCCTTTGCCACATCATCGTTGGAACGCTGGGAGAGGATCCGCAAGGCGGTGAGGCCTGTGTCGTCTATGAATATTCGTTGCCCCAGTGGGCACCAGCAAGCGCAGTTTCCCTTCTCCATAATGTCTTTTAACTGTACCACAGTCAAGCCCACCACTCGATCCGCACGGCCAAAACAGTAGTCTTTTACACAGGCTTGCACCTCATAGCACTCGAAGCCATCCTGGTTGCACAGAACACTGTAAAAAGAACAGAGCATTGAAGTCATTTAACAATTCCTGGGAGGTTTTTCAGCTTAACAAAACATTAGGTTAGAAATATTTTAAAAACAAACAAAAAAAAATTTACTTAATAATGTATCGAGGTCATGAGGTAACTGCTGTAGGTTCTGTGTGGGCCCATAGAGGCTCGACGCGTACCTCTTTAGACCTGACATGCACCACAGCTACACAAAATAACTCCCCTGTGATTGGTCAGTATGTGTTTTGGTTTTATTACTGAATGCTTGGACTTTTTCTTTTCTTTTTTTAAAAAAAATAATTTATGATTTTTTATTTATGCATTTAAAGAGCCTATATCATGCAAAATGCACTTTTGTCAACAGACACACATCCTCCGCACGTAGACCATAGAGGATGTGCATTTGACGTTACTGTCCTGACTTTATCTTTCTGCCATGTTGGACAATAAGTAGTCCAGTCTCAAACCAGTTAAAATAGAACAGATTGTAGTGTGAGGAGTATTCTTCCTGGTCAAAATGGTGATTTCATGCTCTGCATTCGGGTGTAGCAGCTTAATAGGCAGGACCAAATAAGCTGCCTGTTGTTTTAAAGATTCGAGGTGTCACACAGCGAGACAAATGGATTGCAGCTGTGAGATGAGAGGACTGGGAACCAGCGCTACCTGCAGATTATGCAGTCAACACTTTATATCAAACTACTTATGTAGTTGGGGGTACTTCCTCCCCAATGGTACATACAAAAATTATTCTGAAGTAGTCACCAGTCGTGAGGTCATGGCTGCACAGATTAAATATGTGCATGTCTGAAAGAATTTTAGCCACTAATGGTCACTATCCCTTCACAGCTACACTTACTATTTAAACCGGTTTCTATGCCCCCACTATACATCAGTATTTTACACACATACAAAGTGCACATGTACCTGTGTGTGTATATATGTGTGTATATAATACTGGGAATGTGTTTGTGGGTGTGTTTTTAACAATGTGTACATTATGTTTCTAGTACTAATGGGACCTGTGAGTGTTCCCTATAAAAAAAAAAAAAACTACACATGCTAACTGTGGCCTAAAGAGCTGATTTACTAACAATGTGGTCAGTAACAACATTTCTATGTTAAACTTACAAATGGAAGGTTTCGTTGAACTTGGGAGACCAGCTGTTGTTCTTCGACTTGGTTTGGAATTTGCGCTTCTTGTCGCTGAGGTGAGGGCCGATCATCGTGATCTCCACAAAGGGTCTGAACATGCCAGATGTCTGCCACTTTAAGTCACTGGCTCCTATGACTGAATTAGGATATGTGGAAATGGAAAGATTGAATAAGGTAGGTTAGTATTGTCCTTAAAAATGCTACATAAAAACTGGTACAAATCCAAAACACACCTTTGATAGTAACTTTTCGCTCTCCACTCTTTGGATGAGTGTACAGTTCAATCTGGAGAGACACCTCCCCGATGGGTTTGTCCACACCTGAGCCTGATTCAACAAAATCCACATACAGTCAGTGAGCTTGCATCTTGTCACATACAGACATAAAAAAAATCTCGAGTGCAACACAGTTTCAAGATGGGATGAAATCACATGTGGAGAGGCTAAGTTTTTAGCTGACCTACTCACAAAGTTTCACACAATGACAACATGAATCTACAAAAGATAAGCTGGTCGGGAAGGACAGAAAGGGTGGCGTATGATTTCAATAAAACCTACCCCTGCTGGGCTGTATTTTTTCATTAGGAGTTAACCTAATACCCTTTCCATTGTGCACTGGCACAGGGGCAGCACAGGAGATAAAAAAGAAGACAGCAATAACATGTCAACAAATTCCAGACAAAAACAAATTAAGGAATATTCAGGAAAGTGACTGGCTGAATATAGACGCAAAGTGCCGTCTCCTGGTCTAATCTGGGAAAGGTTTTGCTCCTGCATAGTACCAGGAAGTGGTCTAAACTACCTTGTGCATTTTGGCTGGTCACAAATGTTTTGATGAGGGTGTCCGTTGTTTGGGTGTAGAGGGACAGAGCATGACGTAGTGAGGAAAGCTCAGGACTTTTCTCCAAGAAAGCCTTCTTTAAGCCGTTGCCTCCTGCATGGAAGTATTGCTGTAAAAAAGGATTAGAAGACAAAACGGTAGGTCAGTGTTGTAGGTTTTAGACTTTCCACATGAGATTGTTTTACTACAGTTACTTAATTGCAACAGAGTCTGGGCATTGAAGTCCAGATTTATTATAAACCTAAAAAGTTCATTGTATCTCATGATGCAAATACTGATTAATGAAACCAGTTTGATTCGTCTAATTTATCTCCACCTGAAACTCACCTTAATAGTGTCTAGTGCTACATCCATGACAGCACACTGCCTGGGAGACAGGCTTTTTGCTTCCCCTGCCATGTGATCCTACACAATAAAAAAAAGGAGTTGTTGCAAATGCACTCACTATAAAGCTGCACTCTTTAGTGTAAAATAAAACCGATTTCGTTTACAATAAGCATGTGGAGATATTCTGATACCTTGAGTTTGGAGAGCTGTCCCAGTTCTTTAGCTGCAGACAGAATCTGTGCACCCTGACAAGAAATACAAAAAGCTGTACTCTGCCCGTTTTTATTTTGTCACATTCAAGTCAATTCATTCTACAATGAATGCGAATAAACAGTTGTCTTACAAAAGTGTCACTCCCCTGAGGAAGGACAATCGTCTTTTCCAGGCTGCTCATGACAATCCTCCACAGCTCCTTCAGCACACGCTTTAGTACCGTCTTCTCACACACTGTAGCAAACAGAGTCAGTCTGCAAAAACAAGCGTTCACACAGTTACTGAAGCATATGGACAAGCAAAAGGGTACCAAACTAAAGAGCCTAAAGAGGAATAAAAGGTCATTAATGACAGTTGTGAGTGGAAGAAAACCTCTTTTAAATTTCTTTTAAGCTACTTACTTTCCATCCAGGAAATCCATGAGTGGACGCAACATGTTGTCAGAGTCTGCCTCCACCTGGTTTTTGGTGTTATCATTGAGCGGCCCTTTGATCTGGTACAGTAAGGAGGCCATCTGCCGCATACAATCGTTAATTCGACTCCGGAAACTGGAATGAAAGAACAAAAAATACTATCAGAACAAACCCTGAGTGGAAACAGAAAGATATACATATAATGTATCAGTGTGATGTTCGCGTACCTGTTTCCAAATGTACTGCTGAGGTCATCCAGCACGTTGTTCAGCCTCACCTGCAGGTCGTTCAGTAAGTCACTGGCCTCTGTGTCCATCTGTAGGAGACCAGACAGATTCCAGCTGGCTTTTTAGTTTACTGCATATACGACAGCACAGCCAGTTAGATAAAAATATTCTATATAATTTCACAAACTCCTAAAAGCCTTTACAAAATGTTTAACTGCAGAGGGCGAGAGAAAGAAGGTGTATGCACCTTCTTATCTCCTTCTTAGCAAGTAAAACATTCCTTTAACTGACAGAATATGAAATACTGAATTTAACATATGCAGCATTTGTAAAAAGTACCCCAAACTACTTTTGAACTTCTGAAAGCTGGACTCGACTGTTAAAGCTGCAAAGTGTCAGTAATAGAGTTATCAAGCTATGTTCACCAGACATTATTTCAGAGGTTTTATGACTTTTACATGCCTTAAACCTCTGGAAACCTGTGCCGTCATGTTGTTTTCAGAGGTAAGAGGCTTTCTCAGGCAACCTGTTTCACAAGCTAATTGTGCTTCTTACAATGAAAGATCATTTTATGCTGCTTTCTTGAGTACGTTGCTCTTCAAAAGAGATTTCAACTATGTTTTAATCTGGTTATATAAAGTAGAAATTAAAATACCTATTTTTGTCTTAATATTTATTGACTTTGTATCATTTACCATGTTCTAATGAGGTCATTTCTACCTACCCCTTCATAAATAATTAAGACAGTATAAGTATGACAGTATGAGTTTTCTGTCATTTTGTTCTGATACAATAAACCCTGGAACTGAAAGCATTGTTGCTTTTCCTGTAACATCTTAGAAGTCTTAACAATCAAAAGTTGAGAGAAGAAGAGGGAAAAGGTTCAGGAATGACCTCCACTACCTAACCTGCATAATACTCTGGCCGCATCTAGATAAGTGCAGCCTGCAGGGGAACTAAGACACATGGATAAATCAGTGATGAAGCACATTAAGTCAGTGATCTAATGGGTTTTTATATCAGGCTACAGAGACGCATTAGGAAGGCAAAACATGAAGATTCTGCTACACAGCACAAGGGGAAGGCCTTGGGGGAGAGATAGCAGCTAAAAAATGGATTGTGTTGGATTTGAAATGGCGTACATTTAGTGAATAATCATTTTGATGTACACTAGCCCCTACACTCACCTTTTTTTCTTCAAATGTATTTTCACTCTACAGCAGCACAGTGAAGTGGAGGGTAACACAGAGCAAATGTTGATTATCGTCAAGTTATTCTTATCTCTTTTGGGCAAGTTACGATAACTAGGAGGAGATGTTACAAAGGATTGTGGCAACTGACAGAACTGATGCCTACCTTTTTTACCGGTGGATCCATCTTTGTGTGATGGCAATAAGTTTTTTCACAGATTAATAAAAAAAAGAAAAAGGAAAACTGTCAAATCAATCTTTTGTAATGCTAAAAAACAAAAGGAACAGAAGCTTATTCAGGTGTGGAAAACAAAGTATTACTTTCACCCACCTTGTCTTTATCAGCCTATTGCAAAGAAAGAAAAATTACAAAGGAAAGGAGAAACAAAAATAGTTACAAATAAAAGACAAAGAAACCAGATTGCCATTGAGGGAAAAGGTGAGAGTAGTTTGTGGGAAAATACTACAAATTAGATGGAAATCGTCACAGGTGGCAATAAAAACTAAACACAATGCATTCCACCATGAAGGATGTCCTGTTGTAGTTCTGGTGGATTATGAGTGTGATGCTGCTTGCTGGGAGTAGGTAGAACAAGGAATCGGCGAGCAGGAATGACTGACTTAAAATAAGTAAACACCACTTGCAACAAACCTCAGCCTCAATTTTCTCCCCTTCCTCCCCTACTTCTTCCTCTTCCTCATTTTCTTCAAACTAGAGTTTTAAAATAGGTAAAGTCAATAAATCAAGTTTTTATGCCTCCTCCTCACATCTGGTTAATTTCAATGCCATTATATTTGAACGGGATTCATGCAAGTGGAGAGATAAACGTGAGGATATGCAGTCATGAATAACATGTTTGCATATTCAGCAGAGAGAACTTGCCTCACATGCTAGCACGCAGTTGAGCTAGAAAAGAAAAAAACAAGACAAAACTGATAGTTTTTCAACATTCAGTCATGGCTTGGCCAAATCACATAATTAAATGAAGAAATAAAGGGGTTAATTTCTGGTTTCTCAGACCACAAACTCAGGCTGCTACTCATGAGGCTGAATTAAATCTGTAAGAAATTAAGACAAGCATCATCTCTTTACATGTGTTTGACACAAACTGTGTATCTGTTGTTCTGTACATAACCAATGGGTGGTGTGGCTGGAAAACCTTTCCCAGTGTCAGGACAATTGCAGGGCCACTAATGAAAAGTACAAAAGCACTAACAGTACACATTTCTGCCAGATTTTAAGCTTCTACCAATGGTGAGCTACTGTAATGCTACAAAAACAACTAAAGTTCTACTGCTGGTAATTTAGGCTACATGCTCATGACCACTGAACCACTCACAGAATCAACTGGAGGCTTTTCTTCCTCATCCTCTGTCCCAACCTGCTGTCCAAGTCAGATGGAAATATGCAGCACAGTCATCTGTTGTGCACTATAACACTGATACAACTTTAGAAAAATGCACTTTGATGAAGGCAAATATCTGCCTTGGAAAAGACCATGATGGAAACCTACCTCATCTCTTTCCTCCTCCTCCTCCTCCTCCTCTATGATTTCATATAGCTTTATTTGTAAAGTAAACACATCGGTTGAAACATAAGTTACTGATTCCAGCAACTGCAGACCTATGATCCGACACTACAGCTACTGACACTACAAGTAAACGTCTTGTCAGGACAAAGAGAAGCAGAGGAGATGCTATTATCCCAAGTGTAGATAGAGAACACATAATAATGTTAATTCTCAACTTTAGTGCCATCTAGTCTGTACTCTCTCTATATTTTAACTAAACACTACTGATTCTCTTACAGCATTGAATAACAGGGACCTAAACCTAGCACAGAGCATAAAACACCCTTTGGGATGGCTGAATCAAGACAGCATGCTAAAATGACTCGGGTATGACAACAGTACATACCCGAACCTCCTCATTTGCAGTCTGTTCCATAAGAAATACAACTATTGTATACAGAAGCACCTATATGATACTGATCAATAATAAATATTGTGTTAAAGATCCCCCCTCATACTGTCCTCAGGTCAGACCTTTTTTAAAATTTCCCCACTCACCTGTTTGGCACCCATTGACTCAAACATCTTCTCCAGCTGGATCCTTAATTGCTGCACGTTGTTCATCAGGACACAGGGCTACAGGAGGACACAGAAAAGTAGGAGTACACAAACACTGTATACTCTTTTAAATAACCAGCTGCTTTGCATAAATAATACAAATTAAATATAAAGTACACAACTTACAATGTTCTCTTTGTCAATATAAGAAGGGAAATTTTTGGTTAGAATGGCACTGTACTGCAGGAGAACTTTGGCAATTGTCTGAAAAAAATAAAGAACAAAGATATTCAAATTCATCTCTTTGATGAAAACAGGGTTTCCAGGAAAGTTTGTATTTCGCTTTTGGTTTGACCTCTTCATTGCCAACGGACGGTGATAAAACATGCTACTGTATCATCGGCAACCTGGTGGTTATGAAGCAATTAAGCGCTGAAACAATGATATAATACATCTTTCACAAATACTACAGAACACCAAAACTTGCTGAACACATTTCATTGAAATGAAACAAATATGTTAAATGTAATTATTTCTTTCTTAAAAAGTATGTTTTTATGTTGTTTTTAGAAGTTTGAATATGTTCTGCTGATTAACATAAAAACAAAAGGAAAGGTTTTCCTTTCAGGGGAAATAAACAAGCATTTCTATTGACTGGAGATCTTACACTGAAACACAATTATGCAATTTTAAAACCTGAGCTTGCTGTGTGGCCATATCCTCATACTTCCAACTATCCAAATTTGTTATGTTTACCTTGGAGAAACGGCGGCTGTACTGAGCCATGACTGTAGGATCAGGACATTCCAGCTTCTTGATGATCTCAAAACTCTGGTTGAGCTGGGTGAAGATGTCCACCACAGAGCAGGAGAACAGAGCATGCTCAGAGGTCTGCTGGAACTGAGTGTGCATAAAAGGTTATTAGCTCCATGCTAAACATAAGAGCATGGTATGAAGCGCTTTTATCATGCTAGAAGTGTGTGGACGTGTGTGTGATGTGTGTGTCTGGAGACAGGAGGAATAGTAAATTTGTTACTTACTCCATCTTTTTTATCTCTTTCCAAGGCTCCCTGCATAAATTCCATCGAAACATCTTCATTTTCATCCAACCACTGTAGAACAAACTGTACAAACCATCTAAAAAGGAAAATACAAAATTAGCAGAGGTTATTCTTATAACTTGGGATAAAATGTGTTTTAAGGAAAGAAGGAAAGAAGCCACTATACTCACGACGGGTAATCGGGGACGACACCCTTGAAGTTGGGCAGCTCCTTGACATATTCATTGTAGAGCCATTTGACTTTAAAATGCAGGTTCATGTAATCGGTACTCTTACACAGTCGGTGCTTTTCATGATCTGTTGGTACAAAGACAGAGGCGAACCGAACAGATCTGAGTGTTAGGTGATGTAATGACCCTGGAGTTGAATTATTTCACAGCGGGTGATAGATAATGGTGTTTTAACTTCTCAATGACTTGTTTTTGTTACTACTCAAACTAAAACCACACATAAGAATAAGCAGAGCTCAAGAAAAAGCAGAATTTCATGAAATTTACACGTTTTTCCAATTAAAAACAAAGCAGGCATTACTTGTGAGCGGTATTACATCAAGCATACTTTTTATGTATTGATCTTTTACAGTGGCAGTCTCTGTAGTGGACTCATACAGAGGACAGGGGGTGGGAATAAAAGCCACATTCATCTGGGGACTGATTCTACTTGTACTCTAAAGCGGTGAAAAAGGATAAAGAGGCTCCTGGGAAATATAAGCAGCTTTCAAATTTGGCACATTCAGTATTTTGTATCCAATTCTAATAAGTTTTATCAGCCCCAGTTTTTTGCTCATATCCAAAAGATGGAAACACATCTCTGGGATTGAACTCTGCAATGCAGTTCTATAGAGAAAAACTATACAGTCAGAGGCTGAGCAGAAAACACCAAGACCTACCTTCCATAGCATACTTCATGTCTTGATCGAACAACGTCCACATCACTTCTGCAGACACCTTTCCTACATTCAGTTCCTGAGGGAACCTGGGAGAGAAACAAATGTTCTAATAATCAAACCAACACAGTATCATGGTTTAAGTACATATCAAATGAAAAAATAAAAAAATTAAAATGAAAACAAGGACAATATCAATAATGATAATAATAGTAATAAATAAAAAAGGTAAACAGAGGAAATACTAACTGATTGAGCACAGGTGTGTAGGAGTTCCTGTCTTCTTCAATAATGGAGACAATAAGCATAATGAGTTTAGGCCAGAAATCTAAGTTTTTGATGCTTGGACCCTGGTCCTCCAAAGGCAGCTCCTCCTTGCTCTGATGTGGGAATTAAAAAAAAAAGAGTCTTGTAAAAAAAAAAAAAAAAAAGAAAGTTTAAATGCATTCAAATATGCATTGTTGCTGTATGTGACTCACCGAGTCAGCTGGTTGGTACTGCCTGCTGTACAGCTCATGGCAGTTATTAAAGATGTAGTCATATGTAGAGTTGAGACAAGCCTTAACGCAGTCTCTTACAACCTGGCTGGCTCTGGGTGGAGACTGTAACTCCTGAACCTGCAAACCATTTGGCCACATAAACAGTCAGTATTTTCACAATCAAACTCTATATTGTGTCAATCAAAAAATAAATCCATGACACTAGCATTTACATTTATTTCTAAGTGCATGAAACAATTAGCTACCTTCATCCTGAAAAAAGTAATGCTGGTGAGCAGGTCCACGGTGGATTTTAAATCTTGCAGGCGATCCTTGCTGCTAGCAGGGAAATGGTTCTACAGAGGAAACAAGTTAAATTTGAAACCAAGTTTGATATAATTAATGATCAGAAGTTAGCAGCACAACCTTTAGCCTTTAAACTTTCACGCTTTAATGCAATTACTGTATATGCTCTTATCTGCAGATAAGCTTTAGTAGATCTAATGCTACATTGCTAACAGGATATCAAAACATTAGTGAACATTATCAGCAATTTGTTATTTCTAAAAATCATACCCTATAGGTTGACAGGTCAATGCGTAAGGAGTTGTGTAGCTGGTCCAGGAGCTTGACAAAGCGTTCTTTCTGTATGAGGATCAAAGGAAAATTATTTTAAGATGTCAAATTGTTTATTAGTATACAGGTAAAACGGATTAGAAGACTTAAAGTGGGTTACTTTCAATAGGGAAGGATAAAAACGGTTGTGTTGTGCGTTATGTATTGCAGCAGTTACAAACCCCAAAATTGGACGCAGCAAAACGGTCAGAGGCAGACACATTTGTGGATGCGGTAGTATGAGCATAGAAGGCGTTGATATTAGCAAGCAGACTGCTCATCACAGCAGGGACTCCAGGACACATGTATTTAGTCGACAGGCAGGCAAAGTGGCTGTAAAGAGAAGCAGAACCAAAGCGCTGTGAGAAGCTAAGGTGGCAGACTTCCTCTCTAGTTTGTTCCTGCTCATCCTCTTCTTCTGAGGAAGAAGAGGATTTATTAAGTTGTCAGAGTGTGGCTATTGGGACATTTTGTATCCTCTCTTGGTTTTGTCTTAATCTAAGGACCTCTGATAGGATAGGTCATTTTACCCATCCTTCAGGCGAGTATGAAGGATGATTCATTGGATGTTTTCTGTGAATGATGGGTGCAGTTAATTTCTAAAGATCATGTTATGTGGAAAGAAAGCCCACTTCAGCCCATAGGTCAAAGGTAAACGTGGAATTTAAGTGACTCAGAGATCCTTTACTATAACAGTGTTAAAAAAATTTAGAAAATGTTGAAAAAAATAAGGGGAAATTGATGTTATAAACTAGGATAGTTAAAATAAATGAATTAACCCAAACAAATCAATTTGATATTTTATTTAAACCACAGTTATGCTGGGATTAACCATATCTAAAATGTTTATTGTTTGACAGCTCTATTTCACATAAATTATCTAAAAAGAGGAGTTATTCATTAAACCATCTCATACTTACGTCATCGCCTGGTAGATTGACTCAATCCCATAACGCATGGCAAACTCATCAACTATATCCTGTGCCACATCATCAAAGTACACTTTCCATGAATCGTCTCCACGAGCCTCAGGGATTTTCACCACACCTTGGCCGAGCACGTCGGTTGAATGATGGAACAGATTCTGCAATGGCCAGAGAGGAGAGACACGTAAAATATAATGTGACTCATGAAAATTTAGGACGAATATGCAGAAGATGATGCTGGAATATAAACTCAACGTTTAACCTAGAAGTGTGCTGAAGCCACCGAGGGATTAAAGGCTTTTCTGATTCAGTTTAAAAGGAACGTTACAAAATATTAACTAGGAAGCATTTTTGAGAAAAACAGGGATTAAAAACATCTTTCCAAAGTATCTCTGCAATTTTAATCCGTTCTGAATCAGTCACATCTGCAGACAATCAATGCTGAATATTAAAAACAAGGAGAGACTATTTTTTTCTCTTTTTCCGTAACACTGTCCGCTGCTTTGGGTTATAATGTACCTCATGTAAACAGGTGTACTGCACATGATATGCAGCCACTTTCTCCTCTCCTTTAATCTCCACATTGATTTGGAGGCGAATGGCACCTGACACCGCCGACTTGTCCGTCCTTTTCTCTGTAAAAACACACAGTTATACTAAAACACATGTAGCTTCACGATTTATAACTAATAATGATCCAAATTAGTGCCATAGAGGCACATGCAACCAGGTCTGTTAACCCAGCAGTAATTACAGGCTGTCAGCGTGCCAGCTAAATTGCAGGGGTTGTTTCCACAGCTTGATGGCAGAGTGGAGCCGGCTGCGCTAATAGAAGTTCTCCAGCTGATAGTGAGTGGGACAATGGGAGTGGGCTGTGTGGATCTGTGCCTGATCGCAAAAAGACATTTAAACCAGAGTTTCTCTGGAGGTGGAGAGCTTGGCGGCTCACCCCTGCAATGTGCCCTGACAGGGACTTCATTAAGGGTAATTTGTACATGTCGGGAGAGTGGCCGATTTCCGACTGGAGAGCTGCCACTTGATGACCTCGCATCAGGAAGAGAAAAAAGAGGAAAAGTAGAAGTAGATTCATGAGTATTTTCCGATTCTGTGGCAAAGTCTCATTCAAGAGATATGTAGGAAGTAACGCCTCATGTTTACATATAACACGGAAATGAGAAGTTGTTAAGATGGATTTAAAGACAGAAATTTACAAATTTCTCAAAATTAGAGACATATTTTACATATAAGGCATTCATTTAAAAAAACAACAGATTATTAAATCAGCCCTCCTTGGTTGTTTTTGTCTTTAGGACTCATTATGATCAAACATGCGTCATTCAAGAGAATATATTAGGAGATTATCTTTTCTGTCTTCCAAAAAAAAAAAAAGCTACTTCACACAATGGAGTTTATTTACATTTCAATAAAAAAGGCTTGTAAAATCTATCTATCTATATT
>JBAMIG010000020.1:16377912-16403083 GCA_037177335.1 Kiunga ballochi
TATTTCATAGTATTTGTGAAACCACAACACAAAGAAACAGAAACTCAGAACATACGTTACCAGCTGCTGCAGACCAAATTGCAGGTTAGCTTAGCAACATGTCACTATGACGGTAAATAATCCCCTCACAATTTTAACGATTTAAAAAACGTCAACGTATCAATATACATTTAATATTGATTTCTTTTGTAAATGATCATGGTAGAAGCAGCATAATGTCCTTGATGTGAAGTAATTAATAGACTTCATAGAAGCAAAAGCACCTCCATGTTGTCTGTTATTGTCTGGTTAATCTGTAAAACGACAGGTAGTCCTTTTTGCCCTGCCTGTTAAGCTGCTACACCTGAATGCGAAGGATGAAATCACCATTTTGACCAGGAAGAATATTCTACACACTACAATCTGTCTTATTTTAACTGGTCTCACACTGGACTACCTTCCACCCAAAGTAGCGGAAAATCAAAGTCAGGTGACGTCAGGTGCACGTCCTCCGTACAGAACACTGCTGTCATTGCTGTTTGTCGAGTCCCATGTGTCTGGTTTCACTTATGTGGTGATGAGCTTCACCTGTCATTTGTTGCATTTTGTGTCAGGCCCATTAGATGTAAGAGAAAACTTTAATCTATCTTCTAGTCTTTGATATAAACAGCAGTGAAGATTGTCTCAATATAAAGTAACATGGTGTTTGACAATGAACACAAAAGCCAAAGATGACGCTACACTATTGTAACAGATACTATTACTTGTGTGTACTTTTTCAAAACAGTAAAAAGATAAATTAATACAAATTATTAAGTCAATTGAAATTACATTCCCTGTCTGAAACTAGGCCATAATATCTTACATAAAAAAACAAGTAACAATGCATAACATTTTGTATATTAATGATAAAATTGTGTGGTTGTTAGTCAACTGATTTGGTGGAAAACTAAGGTTTCACAGTTGTAAAGTTATTTAAAGTCATAAAATTAAACTATGAAGACTGAGAAGGGAGAAACAAGATGATGTACACTACAATTCCCCAAGGCAGTATTACATCACAATTGGACAATTTAGTGTGTAAGAGAGCAGGGTGACGGTTAAGCTATTGTGTTGATACAAAATGTACCCCTGGTCCCCTGGAAGAAGAATTTGGTATGTAAACAGTACAGAAAATAACCGAAGACACCCCAAAGAGGCAAAACTCAACCAGTACCACAAAATCCATGTTTACAAGAGTCCTGTCTTTGTGTATCGAATGCGTTAACACAGTGTTTCTCAATTCTGGTCCTCGGGCCCCCCCCCACTCTGCATGTTTTAGAGGCAACCCTTCTTTAATTCAATAAATGACTCTTAACAAGCTGCTAAGAATGCCATGGGCAGGTTTATGGATTTGAGTCAGGTGTGTTGGGTAGAAACACATGTAAGACAGGGCAGGGGGGACACGAGGACCGGAAGAAAAAATAAACAACTGCTTACCTCTCTGAGCTGAACCCTGACTTTATTAATGGCTTTTAACCAGCGAACTCTGGATGGGGAAAAAGGTAACGGTGATCCTCCATCGTGGAACCTAGATAATGAACAATGATGAGACCTCATTTATCTGATATTGTCTTTGTAAGAGCATGCTGGGATAAAAAAATCTATGCATGAATTGTACCTATGGGGTTTAGATGGTCTTCTTTCTGCTCGAGAGTCATTTTTCAAATCCGGTTGTACATCAGAGGACAGCAGATCTTCTTCCTGATCACTGATGGAGTGTCCATTGGTGGAAAGATGTTCATTTGTGCATGACTGCCCATTGGTGGAAGGGTTTAAACCAGTACTATGGAAGGAGTGAAAAGACTCCTCTAGTTCAGACCCTCCAGTGCTCTCATGGCCAGTCTCGCTTAGCTGGGAGCTGGTCTGGCTCAGGTTTCCAGATGACCCAAAGCGGCTACTTTCCACTGGACTACAATGGCAAAAAACAGTGAGGACAATATTTAGCATTACAGTGAATTAGAATCTACTCCTAGTATATTGTACAATACATATTCTCACAATAAAAGGCCAGACAGATGGGAGTTGATTTATGAAGGTCAACTAAAGTTGTTCTTATGTTGAAATAAACCAAAATTGAACTGGAATAAACCCACCTGTTCTCTAACAATTATACCATAGCATTGGTTTTTCCACCATTCTTTAAATTCTGAACCAATTTGGTGTGCACCCACCATGAAATTTGTTAAAATGGATACTCAACCTTGCAATGAGCCTGCTGCATGTTGGAAATAATAACAATGATAATGACATCAATTTATGTGCATTACACACTGCATAGAGATGAAAATAAAGATGAGCTTCTGAACTGGCACAATAAAGAAAACACTCCATTGTGTGGAGTTTAATATTTTTTTGTATTAAAATAACTTTCCAACATACAGTTTAATTTGCATATTTTATTCTCAATTTTATTATTTTTTTTTCCAATTCTTTCACAAATTTTAAAGCATTTGCAAGGTTTACCAAGGCTAAGAAACTTCCCATGGCTGAAGCATGGTTGGAGTTGGAAAATGAAACATGCAGAATTGAACTGTATAATTTAAAAAAAATTCCAACTTTGTTTTTTTTTTTGTCCAGAAAAGTTATATTTGTAAAATGGGACAATGACAGAGTTAGATGTTGCACAATACGGTAACTATCCATCTAAATAAATATTGTCCAAATCAAATCAGAACTCCATGACATTACTTATTAATGTTAATGTAAAATGTAACTGATAAAGTACACCTTCAGGTGAACAGTTAATGTTAAATTTCAGAAGGATTTACATTTTAAGTGAATTAGTAATAATTAATATTACATGTACATTTTGTGTTGGAGTTTTGTTCTGAGATTGGACATGAAACTGGAGACAAACACAAACATGTAAATGTGTAAAACTGGAGAAAATGGACTGCAGAACTGGACAGGAAATACATTTTTTCCAAACTGTCATTGCAGCATAAATGGTTAAGGGGGATACCACTTATTATGCTTTTTACTAGCCTTTTATCATTCAACAGATCCATCTTGGACTGGTTGTCCAGCTGCACTCCAGAAGCAGAACCTGCAGAGGGGTATGTTTCTACAAGTCTTTCCTTCTCCTTTGGGGTCAGGGATGCTGAAGGATCTACTTCAGGAGCGGAGATGCAAATCTGGGGGGTTTCTAGATCATCTGAGGAACCTACCAGTTCTGTTTTTTGGACATCAGATGTTGCAACTTTTTGAACAGTTTGTGTTTGACCACTTGTTGGCTTGTTAGATTGGGGTTGAGTCGTTGTAACTGAGGCAGCTTGTGGCTTGGGGGGCTCTGCCTGCCAGGGAAAACTTATCTTTGCCCCAGGTAATGAAGAGGTTTGCTCCCGTTTTCCAGTAGCACCACTTTCCTCTTGAAACAGGCCTCCAGAGAGGGTTTTTAATCCTGATAACAGGCCACCACCTCCATCTGTTTGAAACAGTGAAGGAGTAACTGATGCCCCTACAGGTGAAAAAAATGATCCAAGAGATTTTCCTGCATCACTTTGTGTCGACATAAACCCAAACAAAGACTTAGATGGAGGTTGCTCAGCTGGGGAATGTTTTTTAGTATCTGCCTCTTGAGCAGTTGGTGGCACGGATTTGTCACCTTCTTGACTCTCAGGGTCTCCTTTAATGACCATGGGCTTTTCATGAATAATCTCCCCATCAGTAGCCATCTTTTCTTTATCAGTGTTAGCTACTTGATTGGAAAGGTCATTTGAAGTATTTGATAGTGCATTTGAGTCATTAGAGGTTTTCTGACAACCTGCCTCAGGGGCAAATGCTGTGCTGCTAGTTAGGTTGTCAGGTTTAACCTGCTCATCACCCAGTTTATTTGTGCTTTCTCCACTAGACGGAGGTACTTTTGCAGATACAATTTCCCTTTTAATCTGTGACTGAGGAGCAGCTCTGGGTGTTGCTTTTGGTTCAGCTGGCACTGGTTCAGAAGGCTTAGTTGGTTGTGCCATTCCCACAAACAGAGATCCACCTATGCCTCCAAGTATTGATGTTGCGGCCTGCGATCCTGCCATCTGACCCGTGGCTCCACCAAACATTCCTCCAAGCAGTGAACCACCAGTCTGTGATGCTGCTCCAGCACCTCCAAACATCCCACCCAGTAATGATCCGCCACTCTGAGGAGCTGGAGGCTTGGCAGTAGAACCACCTCCAAACATCCCACCTAATATTGATCCTCCAGTGGGAGGTACTGTGGGTTGAGGCCCAGATTGTGGAGCAGATCCTTTGAATAGGCCTCCTAGTAATGATGCGCCTGTCTGGGGAGATGGTGACTGGGGGTTTGATCCTCCAAATATCCCCCCTAATAAGGATGGTCCGGTTTGACCAGCCTGAGGTGCAGTTCCTCCCAGCCCAAATGGTAAGTTCTTTTGCTGTTGCTGGGGACCTTCAGTGGGAGCAGCTGCTGGTTTAAACAGAGAAGAGACAAAGCCCGTAACTACATCTGTTGCTGAGTCACTAACAGATTTGTCTGGCTCTGGTGGCTTCTGTTCTGCCTGGACTGTAGGACTCATTGACTGAGGGGCTGGTTTTTCTCCTTCGACTTGAAGTGGCAGTCCAGCTAGACTTTGACCACTTATAAGCTCGAGTTGAGCTGGGGCACAAACCTCAGGTTCTTTAGACTGATTATTTTCTGCTGAAGCAGTTAGCAAATGAGTGGTGAGGCTGTGTTCGGTTTTGGACAAGCTTGTGTCCAGTGGTGTTTCCACCTGATATTTCGTTGTGGTAGTAGTATCAGTTCCACCTAATTCTGTACCGATTTCTGCAGTTTTACAGTCATTACTGGACTTTGGAAAAACACCTGCACCTGATACGCTCTCGGTTGGAGCATTGGGTAATGTTTTCTTGTCATCATTAGATGGGGTAGCCGTTGCAGTGGGTGTTGCAGCTGATGCAGATCCTCCAAGCATTGAAAGCAAACCTTTACCAGAGATCTCATTTGTAACTGAGCCTGGTAAAATACTGCCCAGAAAAGATGAACTACTGTTTGCAGTGTTGGTTTGAGTAGAGGATTCACCCAAAATTCCTCCCAGTATAGAACTGCTACTTTGGGAAGTTGATGTTTGGGTGGCGGTAGGCCCACCTGTCTGGGGCACCATTGACATAGCTGTTGACCCTCCAAAAATTCCACCCAAAATAGACCCAGCAGTTTGAGATCCAGCAGCCTGGGAGGTGGATCCACCAAATAAACTTCCAAGTAATGATGGCCCTGTCTGAGGTCCTGTAGTCTGTGGAACAGGTCCAACAGTTTTAGTGGGACCAGCTTGAGAATTATTTTGTGGAGCAGGCCCTCCAAATAAACCACCAAGTAATGATCCTCCCGTTTGAGTGGCTGGTGTCTGAGGCGAAGACCCTCCAAACATTGCACCTAACAAAGAACCTCCAGACTGTGCTGAAGGCTGAGGACTAGAACTAGGACTTCCAAAAACAGAAAATAAACCTTTGGTCAATGGGTCCTTGGGGCCAGATTCTGCTGAGGCCGACCCTGTTGGCGTAGGACCAGTCTGGCTAGTGGGAGGCTCGGTGTTAGGACTGGAAAACAAAGACAGCAAACCTTTCCCTGGACCATCTGAAATTAAACCAGATGGTAATGTAGTTTGAGAGTCTGATCCACTGATCCTAGACAGGAGACCAGAAGCTGGTGTCTCCTTTGGAGGGGCACTATTCTGAGGTGCACTTGCTGTGCTCGTTTCTTTCGGTCCAGTCGAGTCTGATTTTGGTTCCTCTGTGCCTTTAACTGTGGCTCCCTCTTTATTAGAACTTGTTACTGTCACGCTGCTATTACTGGATGGGCTTGCATGCACTTCACTTAAGACACTGGCTTTGCTATCGGGGGTTTCATTTGATACTGCACTGGTATTTGCTGACTCTGCAACATTTCTATTGGAAATATGCGACAATTGTGATGAAGTTTGTTGTGGTTCAATGGTAGCAGATGAGTTGGGAGGCTGTTGTTGTGGTGATGAAACAACATCATTTAAAACAGAAGCTATACCTTTAGGGGATACCTTGGATGGTGCAGTCCCTGGGGCAGAGGGAATGTTTATGTTTCCACTAATTTCTTGTGTTTGTGGGGTACTGGGACCACTAAACATGGAGAACAAATTTTTTCTCGGACTTTCTGTAGAGGCAGATAAGCCACCCAATAAACCTCCAAAAACTGAAGTTGCAGTTTGTCCCTGTGGTTGTGGTGGTTCTTGTGGTTTATATTGTGTCTGAGTTTTCTGAGCTTGAGACTGAGGTCCTCCTTGTTGAGATGGCATAGTTGATGGCTGAGGTTGTTGAGGGGTGGGATCACTAAAAACTGAAAAAAGCCCCTTCATTGGACTATCAGATGAACTTGGTGGTCCAGGCAGAATTCCTCCTAAAAAAGATCCTGTCTGAGCTGGAGGTTGTTGTGTGCTGGGACCTCCAAACATGGAAAGAAATCCTGCTGATTGAGGAACTTTTGGAGGAATAGCTCCCTGTTGTGGTACCTCAACAGTAGGCTTTGTTTGATTAGTGGGTTGGGGAGGACTTGGTCCCCCAAACATTGATAATATACTTTTCCCAATGGATTCTTGTTGTGGAGGTTGGGAAGTTGCACTTGGTGGATTTGTTTGAGGTATGGAACTGGTTGTAGGTGCAGCCTGTTGAGGACTTGGCCCTGTAAACATTGAAAAAATACTTTTGCCAAATGATTCATCCTGCGGAGCTGTTGCTGCTGTAGATGTCTGTGGTATGGTGCTAGATGGAGAAGCTGTTGTTGATCCTGCGAGCATATCTCCAATTGAAAATCCAAACAGCCCACCTGATGGTTTATTTGCAGTCTCCTGCTTTGTTTGCCCTGTAGGTGGCATTGTTTCAGATTTACTAACAGCAGGGCCACTGGAAGAAGTGGCAAAAGATACTTGTGACATACTTTTATTTGGGATTTGACTCTGTGATGGCCGAGATGTGCCACTTTGATCCACAGTTGATTTAGGTGTAGATGAAAGTGAACCCTCTGTAAAGCTAGGTTTCATTTGCTGTTTTTGTGGTAGAGGAGGCTCATTACCAAATAAACTGCTAATTGATCCAAATAGGTTTGAGACTCCTGTCGTCTCTTTATTGGTAGTGGTACTGTCTGGTAAGGAACCAGCACTACTCGCTTTGCTTTGTTGACTGGGTGATATTTGTGAAATTGCCTGTGGGCCTGGTTTGGTCTCCTCCATACCAACTGTGGATTTAAGAAAGCTCATGAAGCCTGCCTGTGGTTGCTCAGAGATTTTTTCTGATAGGGAAGCCACTGGTTTTTCAGCTGAAAATGTGAGCTGTGTAGGTTTATTATTAGATTCTTTTGACCCTATAGGCACTGTGATACTGGGTTTTGTCGGTGGACTTGTTGTCGGTGGAGTTTGTTGTACCATTGTAGTTTGACGTGAAAGTCTTGGTTTCTGTGATGATGTATGTGGGAGAGTTGAGGGCTGGGTCACTTGAGTGGATGTTGGTACTGTTGGTAAAATTCTTCCCTGTGTTGTAACTGGCTTCTGCATTTGTTGTTTAGCCCTCTCTGGCTGAGTCACAAAAACAGGGGACTCTTCTTTGACAATCTTTGACTTGAGACTTTGGAAACCTGAAGATAAAATATTCTTCGGTTTGTCAGAGGCTTGATCATAATTAGGTATACTGCATTTATTTGATTCCATCTGCTGTGGTTTGCTCACAAAAGAAGATATGAGGGATGAAATCTTTTTCACTTGACGATTAGGCAGTCCTTGAACTTGAGACACTCGTTTCCTCCATTCTTCTTCTGAAACATCATCTACATGTTTTACTGTTACAGCCGTAGATGATCGCCGCCGCTGGCTAGGTTGATAACAGTTATAAAGTAGCTGCTGATTTGAATTCACTGTAGGAGTCGAGTTCAAGGAAACAGAAACCTTTTGAGCAAGAAATGACTTGACTTCCTCGTTGTTCCAATTAGGCCCAATGTATTCTCTATTGTGGCATGAAAGATCAATGACATCTTCACAATGATCTCCATAGACATAACTAGCATGTCTTGGATCTATCCTGATTTTGTTTAATCTATAAGATCCAAAATCTAAAACTTGTTGCCCTTGTGAAACAAATGAATTCTCGAACATTTCAGAGAACTGCTCAAGATTTAAATTCATAAGCTGGTTTCCTTTTCTATAGGCAGCAGACAAATCTAAGGGAGCATTAAGAAGCTGGGGATCACTGTCGTCTTGACCAGGAAGCCAAAGAAGCTCATCTTCATTATAAAGAGGAATTTTAAATCCACAGACTAAAACCATTTCATTGTTCAAACAAGCAATTGGAAAACTACCCATTTGCTGTGCATTTCCACATGACTCTCCTTCAGGTGAACATGCATACACATATTCACCTGCTGCATCAGTAAGCAAGGCATAAATGTACTCATGATCTGTATAAACAAAGTAGCCACAGTCACCATCTTCTGCTGGCCACCACATTCCTTGCTCCAAAAGAGCAAGCCACTGTTGATACCATTCTGTGTCTTCAAGATACAGCGTGTCTTCAGTCTCAATATGGGCACCTGGTGGACAGCCTGGCATATGAAATGGACCATTAATGTGAACATTTTGTCGGTTTGCATTATCCATTTCATTCTGCCAATTTTCTGAATAAGATAGGCTTGGGGCAGTTTCCTCATAATAGCCTTCATGATATGAAACACCATTCAAGCTAAACGAACTATCATTAAATGAATGCCATTTCCCAAATTTCGTGTTTGTGTTATTCTGTTTTATGGTTAAGTTCAATGCACCTTCCTCGTTAGGTGAATAAGCAAGGTTTCCCAAATCATCGTAACTGTTCCATAGTTTCCTTTTGGAATATAGATCTTCATTTGTGTGTCTTTCGAACACACATGATTCCATTTGTTCTTGGTTATAAGAAACACCTTGCCAAGCTGTGTTGGTAATTGGCTGATTGATATCCAAAGAGTTACAGTCATGGAGAGGCGCTTGTAATGGTGTACTTTCAAAAGTATAATCTTGCTGCTCTACCTGGTAATTATAAGTCAGTGACTCATTCTGAAACTGTTGCCAGAGAGCACTTTCACAAATCCATTGGTTTTCATCGTAAGATGGACTTATTCCATACGCAGATAATGGACTCTGATAAAAGTTCTGACTTGTTGCCCCAATCACGGAGGAACTGCTTCCACCAGTATATGACTTAAGGGTCATGACGGGAGAGGTAGTGTGGTTTTGCAAAAGAGAATGAATATTTCCTGTACTATAAGCCACTGGGTTCTTTGGGGCCAGTGAATCAGAGTAGTACAGCTGAGATAAATTGCCTGTGCTAAATGAGGAGTATGTTGCCTGGCTTTGAAGAGATCTTGCAACAGTCCCTGATGTTCGCAAATCTAAACTCTCTGCATGAATAGCTACTGGTGTACTGATAAGAGCGTGTCTGTTCTCTTGTGCAATAAGGGAATCTGGAACAGACTTTTGCAGCCTTTCCCTTCTAGAGTCTGAAGCAGCACTTTTGAATACATCCGATTGAAGCCCCGTGGTCTTGGTAGAAGAAATATTTTCTGTATTCTGACTTGGCATTGTTACTTGTTTAGCAATAGGGTCCCCTGATACATTTTTGCTGAACAATCCAGATAGAAAACCTTGCTGACCAGATCTTGGAGTACTCTGGTCTTTGCCTGCTTGTTCTTGTAAGGACTGTTGTGTACCATCAGAAACAGACTGTTGCAGCGATGTCTGAATTGTGGCTGTGGTCATCATAGTTTTCTGTTGTGGGGGTTGTTCAATTGATGGAGTTGTGTCTGTGCTTTCAGAGGACTTTGTTAATCTGTTAAACAACCCAGAGAGCACTCCTGACTGTCTTGATGTCACAACAGGTGCTGGGCCAGGCTGGCTGCAGGACACTTTATTTAGTTGATTTTCCTGGATCTCATAGACATTTTGCTGCTGTTGAGTAACATTTTCAGAAGATTTGAATAGCCCAGAAAATGGTCCACTTGCTTGAGTTGATTTTTGTGTTGTGGTGTTTTGTGGTTGATTCTGGCTGAGAGATGAGATATTCTTTGGTCTTGTTTGCTCGAGACTGGATTTACTTGGGGCAATACCCTGATGTTGAGCTGGTGGTTGATTTTGTACATTTATATTGTCAGCTGAAGAAAATTTAAAAAGACCAGATGAAACGGCAGTCTTCTGGGACAATGTTTGCTGAAGAGGGACCGTTTTTTGCCGAGCAAAACCTGTTTTACTTATCCCCTTTTGGACACCTTGCTGTCCCAAAGTTTTGTTACCTAAATTAGGATCTGCATTTAGAGCTTTCATTGTCTGTTGGGGAACCGCTTGTTCATTATGTTGAACACTTCTAGATTGATGTATTGATTGACTGCTTGAGATGTTTTCAGAGGATGCAAATTTAAGGAAACCAGACAACAGCCCCTTTTGTTGTGGTTGTTGTGTTTCCCCAGGGTTCTGATGCTGAGCAGGATAACTGGCATTGATATCACTTTGCCGTTCAGCTTCAGCAGACTGTACATTTTGCTGTACATTTTCAGCTGATGAAAATTTCAAAAGCCCAGAAAGAAGGCCACCTGTCTGTGGAGCTGAACTTTGTTGTGGGGTGGGATGATGATGAAGTTGAGGAGGGCTACTGGTCATGGGTGGTTGATTTCTCCCTTGATGAGGCACAGTACCAGAGAGGTCACTGGTAGAGCCAAATTTAAGCAGCCCAGACAGCAGTCCCCCTTGCTTGGGTTGGTTAGAACCTGTCTGAGAAACATCTTCAGCTGAACTCCCCTTAAAAAGGCCACCAAGAAAACTCTGTGGTTCAGGCTGACTGAGATTTTGATGCTGCAGTCCTTGTGGGGCTCCTGTTGGTTTCTGAGTTGAAGTGGGACCAAATGGCACTCTGTTATTTTTAGATTGCTGATTATGGGTCTGGTTTGAACCAGAGGGAGCAGAGGGGGGATTAAATATGCTGGAGAACCATCCTTTGTCAGTGTTTTCCTGGGGAACAGCAGAACTGTGGAACTCTTGTGGAAGATTCTGTGTTTTCATGGAGGCACTAATGTCTTCAGTAGATGAAAACTTCAAAAAACCTGAAAGCACACCTCCCTCTGCTTTGGGGAGTTGCTGGGTGGAAACATTCTCAGATGAGAGGAACGGTAGCTTCAGCTTACTACTCACTGATGAGTCCTCTGCTGATTTCTGTAATTGGGGATTCTCTGTGGTTCGAAACACTGGATAAGCTACCACAGAAGGAGGTCCCTGAGGTGGAACTGGAACAATAGGTGTGATCAGTGAACTTAATGACTTCTTAAAAGGGCTAAATAATCCAGTGTATGCAGGTTGCTTCTGATCAGCAAGCTTTTCTGACCCTGGAAACGGCCCATTTTCTTGCTTGTAAATCTGTGGATTTTGTCTCCAATTTAAATTGTCATAGTTTTGGCTCAGAACTTTATCCTGTGATAAACATCTTAACTTGTCTGATTTTGTACTTCTGTCAGTGGTTGCCACCTGTCTAGCTTGATGCATGCTTTTATCAACCAATTTTTCATCCCATTGTGTATGTGAATTAGCCCATTTATACTCTGGTGTTTGTTTGTTGTTAGAAGAGCTCTCAATGACCCCTGCTGAAAACAGTTTTGAAGGATTCATTTTTTCCAAAACAGAATTTTGTGGGGCACTTTGAGTTTTAGTAGTATACTTGGTTGTATGTTCTTTATCAGTTTGTTGATTTTCTTGATAATAACCGTTGGCACCACGAGGTTGCTGGGAAGGCAAAGAACCAATGGATTTTTCAGCAGATGTTTCTACTGGAGATACAATTGCAACTGGGGCTGTGCTATTTGACTTGGGAATAAAAGACAACAGTTTTGTTATTCCAGATTGTGAGGCCTGTGCAGAAGGTGCTTGTGGAGATGGGGCAGGTTTTTTGGGGCCTCCTCCGACTTTGTCAGTCAGAGAACTAAACAATGAGCTCATGGCATTTTTTACCCCTGAAATACCTTGATCAAGAGGAACTTGTGATTGGGATTCCCTTCTGGAATCCTTTGTACCGTTCTGGTCCTCACCAAGGGAGTCTGTTCTATTGCTCCCTTGAGAAGATAGTCTTGATTTGCTTGATTTAGGAAGAGAACCATACTTGCTAATTTCTTCCTCTTTTTCGGCAAGGTATTCAGAAACAGTTTCAACCAGACACTGAAGTTCATCCATGGGGTCTACATATTCCTCACTTGGTTCCTCTACAGGAGAAAGCATAGCCTCTGAAGCCCATCCTCCAGCTTTAGATTTGCCACACTTCTTCTCTCGAAGGTCCAGAGAATTTTCTATGTAGCTTTCAAAGGAGGAAGGATGCATGTCTCTGTAATATCTTGCATTTTCAGAAAAGAACTCTTCAGGCATATAAGCAAAATCATCAATATCATCCTCCGCTTCTTGGGGGTAGTGCACACCCTGAGGGCTTTCTAATTCAAAATCAAAACGTGCTCTCCTTTTACCATCTTGTTCTCTTTTGTATGCAACATAGTTCTCCAAAGTGTGGTCTAGCTCATTTTTAGCCCACATCCTTGTTTTATAGAGGAGGCCGTTTCTGTATGGCTGGAGGCATGATGTCACACGCTCCTCTTCTTTCTGCATCTCTTCTACTTGCCTCATAAACAGCTCACCTCTCTTTTCATGGAGGACTGTGAGGTCAGAGGTCTCTTCCCTCAGTTTATCAACTTCCGTACTGAGCAACCCTCCTGGATCTGTTATCTTTTTCTTGCGCCGTCGATCAATAGTGTCATAGCTTTCTGGGTAGGTGGCAGGCAGGAAATTACTACGTTTTGGATTTTGTGTAACTGGGGCATTCGATGGCTCAAAGTAGGGTCTTCCCATTCGAAAGATAACGCTGTCTTCATCATCATCTAAGAAGTCACTCAGTTGAGGTTTTGTCCGCCCTTTGTATTTTTTTTCCCAGTCTTCAACCCCCATGCCAGAATCTACAGGTATAATTCTGACCCTTCCTTTCTGGTTTAAAGATCTAACAAGGTTAAGGGACAAATGTAGCAGGGAAGGGGAGTAGATATAGGGCAGGAAGAAAGTAAACACAAAGACAAAAAAATGCAAACAAAAGTACAAGTTAAGCATGCAGCATGATAAAAATCAAGTTAAAATAAAACAGTCAGGATTAACTTCATGCAAAGAAAAAGCAACTACACAAAAGTACAGAAATTAATGCTGTAACATCATCTGAGATTACTAGCTAAATGGGTATTAAGCAATTTGATCTAGTAAGATATGCAGAAAACCTTTTTAGATAAAATCTTAAACCTAATTTGTTATACGTATCAGTGGCTTTGTGTACTGCATGCATGCAGTGGTAGTTAGCGTGTTACTGTGGCTATGTTTGGTTTGCAAGGTCTTTGGTGAAATTAGATCTTTGTTCATTCTTGTTGCAATAGTCACACTTATCAGCCTTTCAACATTCAGCCTATACTAGAATAGCGTGGGGATTACACCACATCATGGCATTTAATTTTGAAGCACCAAAGAGAGAAGCATGTGTCTGTCACTGAACTTCTCCACCAGGAGGCCAAACTGAAGTGTTCCCAGTGAGATATGTCTAAACAAAGTTCAGGGCTGCCCAAACTACAAGAGAATTTAAATAACACAAGCCCTCAAGACTAAATGAAGCATGTACAGTGAGATTTCCCTAGCTGTAATCATGTTTTTTTCTGTTTTCTCTTCCCCCCCCTTTTTTTTTGTACAATTATCCGGATGAGCTTGCTATCAGTCAACGCAGGCAGATTTGTTGCAGTCACATCAGTGTGTATGCATTCCGTGCAGAGGATTAATTTCCCTGCATCTGGCTTCATGGATAAAATATGGCCTCCAATAGAAGCACAGTGGCTATTACCATTTTGAAATATTGTTATTTTTTTTCAGGACCAATAAATATTCCTCCTATATTCTAATTATTTTAATAAATACTTTACACATGTATTTGTCTTATCTCAATGCATTGATGCCAGTCATGTTCAAACGACAATAAAATGACTGCATGGAAAGGGCATAAAGGCTTTAATGTTTAGAAAAATATGCAAAGTAGAAGGACCATATGCTATGCTTAAACTTAAATTGGTGTTGCACTTTTTCTACCTGCTTCCCCGTTGGTCCCTGTAGTCCAGATCAAAACTTTGGACAGAGTCTGTGCAGCAGTCTGGTTGCTGTGGACGATGCCCCATGGGGTACTGGTGCATGGACGAGTTGGGCTGAGTGGTTGTGTGGTAACGAGGAGGTAAGCTGTTACTGGTCTCACTGCGGTAGTCACTGTCCCGGTCATCTACAGCACTGTCCTGGTCATCTAGAGCTGTCAACAGGTCAACAGGTGTCAACACATGTCAAATATAACATTTCTACTATCTTTTATGAAAGCAAGCAATTAAAAAAAAATTTTCCTTATTAGTCATGTAGTAAAGGAAGCAGCATATTTAAATATTTGTGATCGAGTTAACAATACCACAATAATAACTCTTGAATATCAAAACCAAGTAAATAACCAGATGGATCTCTGTGAAACTGTAAAGGTTTAATTGGAAAGATACCAGTAATTTGAAGATACTTTAACCATGGTATACACAGTCCAAACTAGTGCAACCCATGACTAAATCAGACTACAATTATATTAGCAAATCACTTTGCACTGTCCTCAGATGACTACTAGGATTTGTTACAAAGACTGCTGTAGTGAACAACCCCTTTTAGAATCACTTATGATTAGCAGTAGGGTTGTTTGTCATTTATGACATTACAGAAAGAAATGTTGACATCTTGAGAACAAGTATAAAGTCAGCATAAGTCTAAATACAGACAACAGATTGGATTTTAGTTGTTATTTATCAAGATTTTAACAAAAGCAACATGTTTTTTCCCATCAAAAACTAGCAAGTTATCACATGCTAATAATCACTGCTGAAAGTGGTCATTGCATCCCAAATAAAATAGGATCCTATATCCTGCAACATCAGAAAAAAAAGCAGTCATCCACCTTTATCTTTGTAATTAATCTGTAATTATATGTAGTTTTTGTGTTTGATGCAGAAGAAAAAACTTTCTAAACATGCAATAATCTGAGCTAACAAGGAGTAGTTCAGACGGCTCATGTCTGTTGGAAAAGAGCGCTCCAGGAGAGGGGGAGGAATAACCTTATTCTTAAAAGATATTGAAAGAAAGAGGCAGTAAGAATATTGTCTGCTCGATTAGTAAAGACTGTTATTATATTTAGGGAACGGAAAGCTTAAAAAAAATAACTAGCTTCTTTTTTTTAACTTTTGTATAAAGATTACAAATATTTTCACTTTAAAAAAACCCACAGAATTTCTATTTTTCTACTAGCAAAGATGAACAGAGTGTAATTTCCAAGAAGTGAACAAAAATATGTCTGAATTTCTTCTCTCATTTTTCTAGGGTGAATCCTAAACCACTGTTACAGAAACACAGTATAAAACAAAAGGAAACGCATGATAGGAAATAAAATGGTAAAAAGAAATCAAGGAAAAGAATTATGAATGGCATGAGTAACTAAATAACTTATGAAATTAAGATGGATGGGAACTTTCTAGACTGCATGTTTCTGGGGAATATCATGACTTGTAGAAAGGAATGAGGGTTGGCCAGAGGGAGGGATCCATCAAAGTGTGTTACATACTCTGTGGGTCTGTCCATCCGAAATAGTTGCCTGGTAAAAGTGCAAATGTTACAAGAGAGAAGTAATTCCCGAGGAGGCAAAAAGTAAAGAGAAATAAAATTCCCCTGTGTTAGAAAAGAAAGTTCCCCAATTTCAATATTAATATAAAATTCTACAAAAGCAGCTGGACAAATGTGCAAAAGCAATAAAAATATGAAGCCACAAAGGTGAGGCACTGGCTCCATCTAGAGGCAAAGATGTTACAGATTGCTGAGAAATACTCACAGCACTGGGAGGCTGCAAATGGCAGTGGGCCATTCTGATCATCATCCTGCAGAGGATACTAAAGAAGAGAGGCAAACAGAGAAACAGCAGCTTTGTATCATAATAATAGCTACCATATATAACAGCAATTTACAGATTAGTTTCATTTCTGTCTAAGAAACAATCATTTATTATTCTTTGTGTAAAACAAACAAACAAAAAAAACTATTTAAAACAAAAAAGACAATAAAACTGCTTATTACCTCATCATGGATTCCCATGGTGTTGATGCGCTCAAGCTTGCCAGTCCAATACAGCGCCTCATCATCTGGGATGTCTGGAGACAAGTGTGCATAAAAAATTTTTGCATGTTTGTCAAAATGATATATTCAAGCCTGTTTAATTTCACATAAACTGCTTGGGAATAAAGAAGTCAAAATAGCCTGAAATAACTAGTAGATCTGCAAAACATGCATGCAAACAGTGAAATGTGCAGTGGCTGACACAGCAGTGCATTTTCTTCTCTTTTTTCCCTCTCTTATTCTTTCATCAAGCCTCTCCTATTTTAGCTACTTGAATTAAAACTAAGATTATATTCCTGTCTGAAATCATATAGTTTCATCATTCCCTTTTTAAAGTGGATCTATGCTTCTCGGCAGACAGATGAGCTTTAAAGGCCGCCAATACAAAGGCCAGAGCTTCAAAGACACACCGACCTACAGCTTTAATGAACAGCTTTGGTGGCACAGAATACACATGAGCACGATGGACAGTAGCAACCTTAAAAGGCTTCCCAAAAAAAAGAAAGAGGTTGCCTCCCACTCAGTGGGCAGACATCCTTCTTTAACTTTGATGCCTTTTGATCACAAGGCATGAGTCAGTGATGCAGCACTAGCAAGAAAAATCATGTTGGTAAAGTGTGGTCAAGGGCATGAACAGCAGGGAAGACCAGGCACAGGTCCCCTCTAATCTTAAAGAGCATTTCACTTAATGTGATTCTTTGTTGAGTGAAAATGTTATGTTTTATGTAACATTGTTTAAACTGGTAGGTAGTGTGTTTGCAACTACTGTTGGACAGAATAGTATGCAACTTGTAATATTATCACAAGTTAACTGAGAAAGTTAAAATGGTAAGGTTGATTAAACAATAGGATACTGCTTTGCAATGGTAATTAAAGAACTGCATAATTACTATAAAAAGCAAGTAAATAATGACCCTGACTTCACTGTTCATTCTCCACATTTTAAACATAAATAATATTAAACCACTCTAAAAGGCATCCTTAATCACATTGGCTTCAATGGGAATGCCCTGAAAAGGCTCAAATTAGATTTACAAATGGTAAAATGACCATTTGGAAACCAGGAGTCAGGGCCATCACAACACCATGCAGTACACCTTCAGAGGAATCAACCAATTTTTACTATATGATTTTTTTTCTGATGTTCTTTTGACGGCATCAGAGAATAATGCAGTCTCACGCTGCAAACAATGTCTTTATAAGAAGTTCTCATTTTCAACCAAGCACAGTCAATGCTAACAACAATGCCTGTACAGAATGCAGTACACACGCTCCAGCTTGAACAGTTCTTCCTCTGCAGCCTCAGAAATCCACTGCTGACATTTAAGCAGAAAGCCTTTGGGGTGTTTGTGGAATTCAGTGGCTTATGATTTGTCCTCAGGTAACCAGAATCACTGCAGTACTATTCCCAGGTGCAACTCCTGTCAGAGCTGGAGGTTCTTTAATAACCTTCTTAATCACGCATTTTGTTTGATAATCTCACCAAAAGGCAGCTCAAATCGAGTATCCAGCAAGACTCGATGAGGTGTGGGGTTCTTGGTGCCGTATATCTCATCTGCTTTCATCAGGACCTCTGCATCCAGGAAAATCCATTCCCCAGAGCCCTCCTGGAAGTAGACGAATGTTTTTCTACACATTTTTTGTCTACATCACTTTATATGAATACATCAAGTCAGTCTCTACACTTTCATAGTCCACGGGGGTTTTTATGTGTTCATGTGCATTCTGACCTCTTCAGATTGTCGGATATTTTTAAGAGGAATCCAGGAAGTCCCCACCATGGTGTCCCAAATGAGGCCTTTGTTCCACACCTCAACCAAGAGGCCGAGGTCCAGCCGGTTGATCTCGCTAAGAAATAAAGTAGATATTAAACAATGCATATAATCAAAAGTACTACGTGATAAAACATGGTGGAAAATGCTAGGGAATTAAAAAAAAACAACAGCACAATAACACTGTATCCTAGCGTGTCGCTTTTTAAAAGAAGGGAAAAAAATGTGCAATGTGACAGTCAATTTAGACAGAGAGCAGAAATTCTTGCATAATTAATACAAAGACCAACCACTGCATGATCACAAAAGCTACATTTTGTTGTGTTTTAGTTGTCATAATCCATCTATGCCTCATTTTGTTCAACAAGCTATTCAAAGGGCTGAAAAACAGCTCGATGACAGCAGTAAAATGGCATATCCATTTTGAAAGGAGCCGCATGACAAGAGCATTAGCATATTCTCATGTGTGGCCGTTTACAATGATTGTGAGAGGAAACAAAAGGAAGATGCGAGAAAAGATAATCAAAGAGCAGATAATTGAGAAAAGTGTAGGGGAGGGTGGTGAGTGTCCATGGCATCCAGGTGCATAGATAAAGCCTCCCTACATCATTTGTGAAAACAGAACAGCACAATATAAATAAATGTAGAAAGCTAACACAATCTAACAGTGGCTTAATGTAACTAAATATATTGCTATTTAGATGCTGTTGCTCATGAGCATCATTTTATTCTAGTGTGGATCATCTTTTTTAAAAAAACTAAATTGTTAATGTACCACATTCCTCACATCATTTTTAAAATGTCCACCTGAAGGTAACATAATATCAAGACATGTCCAGCTGATTATGCAATCATTCTCAAACCATTTTATGAAATTTATAAGCCACGGAAAATGTGAGAAAACATTCTGTAGGATACAACATTGAACTGTTTATGTGTGTGTGTGTGTGTGTGAACTTATTTTTCTAGCAGCCTAATCGTTTACGTCTTAGTGTTATTTAACCATTTAAAGCACATCTTGAGAAAACTAAACAGGGAAATTTTAAAGAAAACCTAAAGTAGTTTTTCCCCATTTAAAAAAAAGTAGTATTTTTACCATTAATTAAGGTGTGATGGTCTAAATTACCACAGCTTACTCTTCTACTTGCTAATATTCCTCAGGGGACAGGACACTAATGTCATATGATGTACAACAAGGTTTAAATAAAGTTTATACCATAAAGTGATGCAAGGTTTCTCAAAATGCACTAGCTGAGCATGCACATGAAAGAGTTATTCTTCATACAACAGCCTTTTATGACTGTGTAAGCCTGGTTTGGAGCAATTGGGATTGGGACCAAATTATTATATACAAATAAAAAGTTTGTTTTTCCCTATCGTTATGTGACCAGGCTGCAAACTTACTAAGTCTTACTAAGTCTCAGCCTCTGGTTTTCAGTAAAAAAAAAAAAAAAATAGCATTGAATGTAACATTAAAATTCAGTATACAATGAATGATGCAGGAGAAGTACAGCAAATTGATAACTTAACTACTTAAAACAACTGACAAAGTTTGCAGTAGTTTTATATTCTGTATTCTATACAGAAAGCTAAGCTACGGCTTGGAAAGGAGGAGATGTGCTCTCGTCAAGCTAGCCAGTGCACAGTGGACATACTGTAACACTGGCATGAAAACAGCAGAATACTGAGCTGAATGATGTAATGACTGATGTCATTGTCAGAGTCAACTACATCAAAACAGAACCCGGTAATGCCCGATTTATCTGACACACTGCCAGGAAATGGTCTCTGACCACACAGCTGTTCTGTTTCACAGCAAGTCCCCATGGCTGTCATGTGGGAAGGTGCTGTTCAGGGTGGATGCCAGACACAAACATACACTCCTCCCATATCCGGCTTATAAAATCACATCATTCATCATCATTCGTCAGAAAACTTGAGAGGTGGCAGCGGAGGGTGAAAGATGGAAATGTGGACTCATTTCAGAACCTGAAACCATTAAGTGAAGACAACAAACTGCAGAACAGTGATCCCATGCAGGAAAGCAAACCTTTCCCTTCAGAAACATTTCCAGATATATTTTTGAGTGCAGGATTACAAAGAGTTTGAACACCCACCAACTTCAGCATGTTAGAGGAGTAACACTTTAATCTACCTATGTGAGATGCATTTCTACTGCCTTATCAAACAGAACAAATAGATATCAAAGCTGGACATTTAAAATGAACTCTGAGGCCATCTCACCACAGATAGCCAGATATGAGCAGTTTTGTTGAAACAAGCAGGAACATCCAGTCATTTAAAATGATTAAAGTTGTTATTTTTGCTAAACAAATCTTTCTGTTTCTCTTATTAAGCAGATATTCATATTTTAAACCCCATTTAGCCCAAAGAGACATTTCTCACAAGTCAGGAATGTTGAGTATTAAGAAAAATAGAACGCTGAACAGAACTACACTGTTTTACTCTGACAACAAAGAAAATGACTTTATTATAGATGAAAAAAGAAAAACTTTATATGTTTGAAGCATTTATTCTCTTAAGGTGGTTTGATGTTAAGAGCTTGTACACCTAAAGACATGTGACAAATAAATAAAAATGTTTCACTTTTGTCCAGCACTTTTTTTTTGCAACAGGTTTTGTTTTATAAAAAAAGAAATTGAGTTAAGCTGTTCAGTTTGCAACCTGTTACATGTCAAAAAAAATTATGAAATCCTGTGGAATGTCAAAAGATCTGCATAAGTGATTAGTTGTGAAATATGACAATCCCATTTTGAAAGAGCTGCTGCGACAGGTGCTGCATATTAGCAAGAAACTGATGAACACCTGTGCGACATGCTGCATCACGTGAAGCCAACACATTGTTAATGGATTGAAGGAAAGCTGAAGGTCTGGAAAAACAAACATTGATGCAGTGACAGTTCCCAAAAGACAAACAATGGCACACATGCAACAAGGTGTCAGTTGTTTGTCACCATAGATACCTTTGGCTGGGAAAAGAGGAAGGAGAAATCAAACCAGTGAATTACGAGGAGGAAATAGGTAACTGGTTGTAAATGTAGTTACTGTCTTGGAAAGACATGTGTAACATCAGAGATTGTACTTCTAAGCCCAAAGTGGGTGTGGCAGCAGAAATAACATTAAAACAAGTGCACAATTAATTACTGGATTCTGTAGTTATTATTGTACCATTACCCAAAAAACTCTGTCATTTCAGCCATATCCTTCTGAGTAATCCTGCTATGTAAACAAACAGACATGGGCATGTTAATCAGTAATCTCCTTGGCCGGGGTAACAACGGTTATTAAGCCTCTCACTGTGCAGACTCCGAATCAGATGGATGGATACATAATTTATATAAACATTTCAGTTTCTTCATTTAACAACTTACAACATGAAATCTTGCTCCCAGCAGGGCTGGTCCCCACGTACAGTAATGGTTGTGCTTTTAACATTCTGAACCTTCAGTGTCACATAAGTGTTGAACTTATCTGAAACGAGAGAAAATAGAAAATTATTGCTCAAATCCCAGCAGGGTACAGAGATGCAGTGTCAAAAGAAAAAATCCAGCCATTATTTAAGGCCAACACCTTGCCAACATGACTTTTGGATTTGATGGATAAATATGAGATTGCCACTCATGTGACTAATACAATGTTCTGCCCGTTGTAAGGTTGCATTTAAAATAAACAAATATTACAGTTAAACATTAGCCTACAGCGCCGTCTTGTGGTTTATGATGCAATTTTATTTTGGTAAGCGCATGTGGAAAATTTAAGATGGCCGAACACAATGCCAAGTTTGTGGACTGACTGAACAATTTTTTCCCAAAAAATCTTTGTTGCTTTGAACAACATGTGTCCGTTAGTACAGATATGTAAAGATGTTCATGATGTGTTTATTTTGTGTAGCATGTGTGTATTTTTTCTGTGAAATATGAGTATGAGCCTAATTGACATTAACGCAAAATTAGCAATTATTAGCATTTGCTACCGGGGTTAAAAAAGTACAGTAGCTTATACACATTTTTTAAATTATGTTTTCAGTTTTAAGGTTGGTCAAAGAGGATTATTGGCTGAATGCCATTCTTCAATAAAATCAGCTCAAAGGCATAAAAGTCTGTTTATTGGAGCACCTTATCTAGCAGTCTAGCCTTGCAAAAGAGTGACTTGGGGCGAGGACAGCACCAACAAGTAATATGAAACGAAAGCATAAGTTTTATACTAATATTTGAAGTAATTCTACACAAGTTTCTGAACCTACATCTGTAATTTGGACTAATTTTGCACATTCCTGGAGCGATCATTGCCATCCAACACCCCAGGGCTTGGAAACCATTTACAACGTCACACACCAGCAGGGGGATAACAACATGCTAATTATTTTGAAATGCCCACCATGTTTGGTTCAGTTCGACAAAGGAACACATGAGTGGTAAGGTAAAAGTGACAAAGGACGAGATAAAACTAGATTCAACATCAGAGTGACCTACTGACTGGAGAAAGTTTAGCAAAAAGAAAAAGACAGGATGCAAGATGAAGGTTACACTAGTCTGTCGGTGTGTGCTTAAGAGGGAAAATCTGCTGAAGTTCAGTCGTGATATTTATTTAGCTAAGAAAGGCAAGGAGACATAATAACTCAAAGAGATTAAGGAAAAGAGAAAGTGGGAAAGAAGTATTAAATTCCCTATTGACCTAACAGAGAAAGCTCAGAGGAGAGACAAGATGCAAAGCAGATTCTGAACTCACCTTGAGTAAAGTGCAAACATCTTTCAATGTTGTTCATTAAAACTATTTGCTTAACTAAGTTAAATCATTTGCATCAGCAAAAAACGTAAAAGTGGCAACTTTTCCACCTTAAACATGTCCAATTTAAACCACCAACCAACTAAAACTAATACTGCAAAATATCTGTATTTTAACTTACTTTTAATGATAAAATAAAAGATGAAAAAACCCTTTTAGCTCAAAGCTTTACAGTGTCAGGCATTACTATTATTACGTTAGATCTGTGATACGGTACAGAAGAGTCTTAAGTGAAAACTGTCTGCAGGGTCATTTGACCAAATAAGCCAACAGATTGGTGATAATTTCTCAATATAAAGTGCCCTCAGATTGGTTTCTCTTGTGAAATGGTCCTCATAGAAAAGCAGAATATCAAGGTTTAAAATTCAACTTTGGCTCCGTCTGCATAAGATCAGGAGTACAAGTGAGAGTGAAAGCTGATAAATCTCCTCCTCCGACAATGTCAAACCAAGCTGGGCCTGCCAGCACACTGACCCTGTTAATCTCCAGTGAAAGCCACGTCCTTACGTCATACACCACACCAGTCCACAACGGTCTGACGCTGCTTTGCCGCACGGTAAATTCCAGTTCAAATCGTAAATATTCATGCAGTTTGTACTGCAAACATTCTGTGATGACGTATTTAAGCATGTCACCCTCGACCTGTTATGCAGTAGAAAAAGGTTAATGTCAGCCCTGATATCATCAATACTGGAACTCGTAAAATTCTTTGGAGGCAAGGGTGATGTTATAACCCAAGCTAAATGTTCCAGTTTGAAACAAACACGTCAAAGAGTGTGATACATAAGCAAAGCCTAAATGGGGCAGGTTGCCAGTTTTAAATGCCATACATAAATGATTCCTGCTGCAACTTTGCTGGATTGTTCAACTGGCAGTTCCGACATGGACACAAGTCCCTGTCAGTCTGTGTACTTTCACACCCGATGATCTCTGTCAGCCTCCTCTCAGCCTGCAGTGATGAACAATGGAGCCGCAAAAACTGTGTGCACCAGCTGTCAGCCCTGAATTGGGTGAGTGTATGGGTTTAGAGGAGGGGAAAGGGGGAGGGGGGGATTATATGGCCCATGTCACAACTGCTAGATTTTCATTTCCTGCAGCAGAAAGAGAGGAGCATCAACACGTGCTTCCTGATGTGCTTGACTTCACTTGAGTAGGGTCAAATCCTGCACAGCCAATGGCTGACAATCATAAGCTAGACGCTGAAGAACTTCATCAGTAAAATATTATTTAATAGGTCAGAAAATGAACTCATTTACACAGAAGGTTGAGTTTCTTTAAAAAAGCTGAATCCTACCACATTGGCATCCTTTTTTTTTTTTTGCTCAAGAGATTAAAAAAATCCAATACAAAGATAAGAATTGCTTAGCATAGATTTAAAAAAAAAATATCGATTTCAATTATCTTATTTAAAGGTAAAAAATCACTTTCAAAATGCCTCCTGGGTGCACAATGCAGTAGCTACACACACAGTCCACTCTGTCGTCTTTGGGAAACAAAGGCAAGCAATCAGCTGTTTCTTTGTGGACTGATCACCTGACAGCACTAAACAAAAAATATGTCCTGGTTACCTGGGCAACACACTAAAACATTTACTCTGCTCCAGTCTTTTCACACAGCTTCCAGATGAGTAAACTCAACCCCCCCAGAAATCCCCCCTTTGTGGCTTCAAACCAGAAAAACTTGACATGACACAGAAACCACTGTCCATCTATCCATCATAAGTACAGAACACAAACGTAATTAGTGTTTTAAGAGGACAGTAGCAACAAAGCAGAGGCATTATAACAAAGAGCCTGAGGGACGCTCAAGCCTTTCCCTAATCAGATAGTCGATGGCTTGTGCCACACTTAGGCTGGCTCCCGTGAGGAGCAGATAAGGGGAGAGGATGTATGGATTAGATAAGAGCCAATTAATGGTACTGTCCACAAAACTGCTGATACAATCAACACTGTTAAGGAAAAACCAGCAACAACTAATTGGAATGAAATAAATTTGAATGTAAATCATAATAGCAACCTGGCCATTACAGGAAGTGTCAGGTCAAAGGCAAAGCATTGTTTGGCAACAAATTTCCACGTCTCTTAACATGTTGTGTGTCTGATATTTAAACTTTAGTGAGGACATAAAGGCTTAAATATTAGCCTAAATGTATCATTTTGTAAAGATTCTCAGCGGTGTACGGCTTCATACCAACACTAACAGAACAAAAATATCACGTCTAAAATATCCCCTTAACCAAGTAGAACAATCACACTCAGTTGTTCTAAAACAGTGGTTCTCAGCCTTTTTGCAACACAGTACCCCATGAAAAATATTTTCCCAGCCAAGTACCCCCGACCACCGAAA
>JBAMIG010000020.1:16445470-16456927 GCA_037177335.1 Kiunga ballochi
GGTACAGCAGTACCTCAAATTCGGCGCCCATTTCTTTACACAGCTCACTGAAGATGCGGTGCCTCAGAGCACTATTTTGCACATAGTTCACACATTCCACTACAGTTTTAAATTCTTCTGACATTTTTGGAGGCAAGGTTTTTGTTGTCAATGCATGCCTATGCAGAATACAATGCGTAACAATGATGTGTGGTGCATCAGCTTTTACTAGTGCACCAAAACCAGACTTTCTTCCCAGCATGACTGGAGCTCCATCCGTACAAACTGCAGATGGATGGATGTTTAACAAATACTCCTCCAGCTCAAATTATTAAGTTTAATAGACTGAAATCTCAACCATGACATACTTTGCAATCAAAAAGGCAGCTATTGATAATTTTCTGACTGCTACTCAGGACACATTGTCAGCTAAAAAAGAAACTTTATTGAAGATGATCATATAATGATATCATCATGACATTGACATGTCACAGATATCAATCAAAGTAATAATAATGAATAAATGAAATGAATGAAAAATACTTTATTCATCCCAGAGTGAAACTCAATATTCAAATAATATCACTTCATTCTTTGCTTGATATTCTTCTTCACACTTATAGTGAGCTGTTTTTTCACCTACAGCCTACCTCCTCTACATGCTCTGTGGTGGATTGTAAGACATGTCCAGTAAAGCAGCAGTCTATGCTGAAAAATTTCCAGGAGGAATATTTTGGTATGATTAAGCTGTATACATGTTAACATAGTTTTAATTAGCCTAATAATGATATATATATATATATATATATATATATATTGTAAGGTTATGTGAGTTTGTCTAACCTCGTACCGATACAACATATATGCTCATAAGGAATATTTGTTTTTGCCCTGGGCTCCCTGCAATTCCTAAGATCCATCCATCTATTCATTATCTATACTGCCTATTACAAATAAGGGCAATGGGTAGCTGATCATCTTCATGTTGTTGAATTTGTTCCACCAACAGGAAGAAAGAAAACATGCCTCAAAGAAAAGCAGTCATCTGTCTCAGCCAGTGCAGCCACTACTGACTACTAAATGAGCATGATTATCCCTTCAAATATTTTAGATTATTTGGCATGCCAGATGGGTTGACATCTGACATTAAAGTAGATCAATCTCTCACATGTATGAATCAGTGGTATGGGGATTCATCTGGACCACTAAATCTCATTGCAGTTCATCCAAGTGTTGCTGAGATTGTTCAGTCTTCATCAGCTGTGAATAAGTCCGTTTATTTTTATGTGAGTGATTCTGCATTTTTCTAGTGAAGCAGCTCTCTCTTTCTCTCCCTCGCAAAGCTAATCATCTCATCTTTGCATCTTTATGAACGGAAGCACTGAGCTTTGAACCACTCAGCTGTATTGGCAGCTGTTAAGCAGATGTTACTGAGGCTCCAATGGATGCTTAAAAACATGCAACTGCTGGAGAACAATGGTGGGTTAAGACTCAGGCTGTTAAATGGACAAATGTGAAAGTAGAATTAGGACCGTTATTTAGACATATATGTAGTTTCTGAAAACTAAGCTGTATTAACATAAAATGATCCTTTAAAGATTTCAGTTCTTCTTTATTTTAGCTTGCTTTTTCAGTTTTATAGCAACACTACTAAACTTTAGATTTACTAACTTTGGAATCTCCTGCTCAAGACTATCCATCCATCCATTTTCAACCGCTTTGTCCCGAATGGGGTCGCGGGGGGGGGGAGGCTGGAACCTATTCCAGCTGTCAACGGGTGAGAGGCGGGGTACAACCTGGAAAGGTCGCCAGTCCATCGCAGCTGCTCAAGACTAATTTGGCATTAAGCTTGCATTTGGTCTATTCTGAGCTCTCCACAGCCAGTAAAAGTTGAGTCAGAGTTTGTTTTGTTCTCTTGCAATGACACTTTTTTTTCTCACCTTTGAGCAATTCTTTGCAGGATCAGCTTTAATGCACATTCAATAACAGCCAGTGTGTTGATTTCAACTTGCCAGCATGTGACGTGGTGATGTAAAACCAGATGCAACTGTCACTTGATGCCCTGGACTGAAATGCAAAGCTGTGAAGCAGTTTCTCAGCTTTAGGCAACACAACTCTGGGAATATGTACAATGAACATCAGTGTATCATCTCAGCAAATCAGAATTTTAAGACACTAAAGTCATGTTGTATTAGTTTATTTGCAACCAATGTAGCTATAAGCTACAAGCTACAATAAGAGATTATTACAGGAATTGTAGTATTTGGCAAAATATGCTCCATCATATAAATATTTTTTTTGTATAATGAATTTTATTACATTGAGCTCCAAATGGGGCTTTTAATTAAATAGTACTTAATTTTTTCTCAGTGTTTTGATTTTTCTAGATCTTAATTTGATTGCTGTTGGTTAGTTAGATGCTCAGCAAGTTCATTTCAGTCTTTGGAAAAGTTATTCCTGACTTTTTGCAGAAAGACTGATAGGTGGCCATGATAAGGAAAAACCAGCAGACCCAGCCATGTCTGGGGAAAAAGATCAAATCAGTCAGTGTGAAGAATATAATTTAAGGTGCAGGTCACATCTTTAAAGGGACTTTTAAAAGGTTTAATATCTGGCAGCCTTTCATGTATGAAACAGCTTGTCACATGTGATTCATAGATCTTACAGTAATCATTGGTTGCATTAAATGGCCTTAGTTGAAAAGACAGGAAGCAACCCTACGCCCTCCTTTATGACAGAGAAAGAGAAGCTTATTGATGCTCATGTGCCTCCTCAAAGTCTGCTTGGTGTTTACCTTTCATCCACATTGGTGCTCGATTCCTGTTTGTGCTGAAAGTAACACTCATAAGTTGCTGGCAGCACTTAGGATGATTGAACTTCCTTTGCAGGACTTATGGATAAACTTATGAATAAAAGAGAAGTTTGCCTAACATAAACCCAGGATATCCTGACATCAAGACTAGGAATCAAACAGACTCGCAGTAAAATGACAAACCAACTTTCACTTTCAAGATGAAGTGACACTGCTTGATACTTTCACTTTTTGTACTCTTCCAAGTTCCTTTAGGCATGAGGGTGAGGACAATATGAGGCTCGATGCACTTTTGTTGACTGAAATAGTCTAATTCCCAAACACAATGCAATGTTTTTATTTAATCTCCCTAAGCAATGTAGAGAGGTAAAAAGAGAGGAGCTCATGACAAAGTAGTCATTGGGGCATTGAGGGGATTGGGTATTGAGAGGAAAAGAATACATTAGGCTAATGGATGATGCCAATGGACTGGTCGTCAACCCTCACAATCTCCAAACTCCATCTAGAACCTATGTGCACTAATGTATCATCTGTCTAAGACACGCTGGATAACTGTTAACCTCCCTGAGAGATTGCGGTATATGGGAAGCTTTTATGGGTGCATTTTCTCACCCATAAACTGAAGCATTATAAGTAAAGAATGTTGTCATGTGTTGATAAATTACAGCTTAACTATAGTTAGATATAACACCTTAATTATAAATATTTATTTTATAAGAATTGTTTGATATGTGATAAAAAATCTTGAAACTTGAATACTAAATTCCCCCCTGGAATGATTAAAGTATTTCTCATGTTTTTATTAATTTATTTTACATGTTCCAATGAGAAGGCAGAGTCAGTGCGGACTTAGTATCTCTGGAACTCACGTCATTGAGGTGATTAAAGAAGCTTTTTTGAGGCAAGGCAGTGGGGTTGCTTAGATCTGCTCAGAGGTTCTTAAGGCTTTGGATGCTTTCGAGCTTTCCTGGCTGACAAGCCTCTGCAGCATTGTGTGGATATTTGGAGCAGTGCCTCTGGACTGGCAGACAAGGGTGGTGGTCCCCATCTTCAAGAAAGGGAACGGGAAGGTGTAGTCCGAATGCAGGGGGATCACATTCCTCAGCCTCCCTGGCAAATTATATTTATGAGTCCTGGAGAGGACGGTCCATCAATAAGTCAAACCCCGGAATTGAAGAGGAGCAGTGTGTTTTTCGTACTGGTTGTTTGAAAAGAAGACCGGCTTTACATGCTCTAAAAGATTGTGGAGGGGGACATGGAGGGTCATCTAACCAGTACATGTGTCTTTTGGATCTTAAAAAGGCCTTCAACAGTCTCTGGGGCTTCTGTGGGGGATGTATGGAGTACTAGACCCCTTGTATGAACTGTCCAGTTACTTTATGACTGTTGTCAGGGCTTGGTCTGCATTGCTGGCACTAGGTCAGATATATTTTCAATAAGGTTTGGATTCTGCCCATCATCATCAATTTAGTTCATACCTTTTAGGGACAGGACTTTGTGTTGAAGGCGAATCAATTTAGTGGCCTCAGGACTTGTTCTCTGCTCTCTGCAGATGATGTGGTTCTGTTGGCTTCATCTAGTCGTAATATCCAGTTCTCGTTCAACATTCAAAGCCCACTCTGAAGCAACTGGGATAAGGATCAGTACCTCCAAATCTGAGACCATGGTCTTCGTCCAGAAAAGGGTGTAGTACCCTCTCCAGGTCGGTAACGAGGTCCTGTCCCAGGAAGAATGCAAGCATCCTATTTTGTTTATGTGTGAGGGTAGGATAGCGCGTAAAATTGACAAAGAGATTGATGCGGCTTCAGCAATAATGTGGATTCTGTCCTGGTTTGTTGTGATGAAGATGCTGAACAACAAGGGGAAGATTTTATTGTTCTGTTGTGAAAAGAGGTCAGTACATTCTCCTTATCAAAAATCTTTTAACTGATTTTCTGAGGAGTTGATCTTCAATTGTGGTGGCCCATCAAAGTTTTGCCATCAAACAGTATCCACTAATTCTTACGCACAACACCCAATATGCACCACACTGAACATGTTTGTCCAAACCATATGTTGTCAACCCCATACCTCTGTCCTCTGCCAATAGAAAGTTATGGTACCCATTTCAAAGCCTGATTTAAATACATTCACAAAAGAGCCATTGCTACACTAATTCAATTTTTTCCAAAACACCTTAAAATGGCTTTCACACAAATGGAGGTGCTGCGCTGAACATGGCAAAAGAGGTACAAAGATAATTCTCCATGCGATTGCACGAGCACTTGCCCAGCTGAGGGCATGAGTGCCATAGCAGTGACAAAGGCTGAAGTGATGCCAGAGGGGCAACGGTCTTTATCAATGCTCACCTCTTTTTTTGTTGTAATTCAAGAAAAAAAATTATACAGACTCATGGATTTTTTCTTCTACTGCTGCTAAGTACTCTTTAGAAACCACGGTGCCGGCAGAGCCGTGTTTAGTCTCACATAACCTCAGGGAACTACTGAACAATCACAACACAGTCCATGCACTTGGAAATGGGGCCACTGTGCAACGGTCCACCAGATTTATTTTGTTGCTGCAGCGGTAGGCAGCTGACACACAACACAGACAGGTGTGAGAGCAAAACAACAATGTGGAGGCTCTCTTGCTTCACCCACTTACTTCCACATGGAGGGAGGATCGATAACATTAGAGAGATTTACCACAGTGAGAAACAGATAGATCCATTGCTCTGAGAGCTGAACAGTGCTTTCTTGCTTTCTTCTATCACACAGTCTTGTTTTTATCTACTTTTCTTTGTGTCTCTGAAGCTTTTTATTCACTTTCTTCTTGTGGCAACAAAGGCAAAAGTCACAGCAGCTGACTACAACAAAGAAACATGCTAGGACCAACACAGAACAGAAATAATGAACGTGGGCACAAAATGTAAAGTAACCTGATAATTATAAAGTGTTATTGAGCAGAATTGAGATATTCTCAGTGGAAGGGTAAGAAAAATAATGCTAAGCTACTTAGGTTAATAATAGGAGATGGTAATATACCCCCAAACTAACAAGGAAACCTATTCAAATGGTTCGGAATTGACCATAAATGTGCTTTTCTTTTCATTGTAAGAAAAGAGAACTGCTCAATTGTGCTGCAAACTACTTACACTGTTGTCAAAATTAGTATTTATTTTGACATTCTTTACAAGTGTTACCAGTCTATGGTTTCACACTGAATGGGTGTAGAGCTGTACTTGTTTCTTGTGACAAAGGGACACACCAAAGAAAACAAAACAGTCCCTTTCCTCCTTCCAGATGCCAAAAAGGCACATCCTTGCCTTGCAGGCATAGAAAACATGCCCACCGACCCATTCAGATGTGAACTTATTTTCTGGTTTCGATTAACTAGATTTAGACTCCACACATAGGATTTGGGCACACGTTGCTGCAATGGGATGTTGGTTTTGCTTTGGATCGGGTCTAAAATAAAGTTGCAACTTGCGGCAGCCTAACTCCATTTTTCTTCTAATCTCCAGCTTTTTTTCAGCCTTTCTATGACCTATGGTTTGTAGGAACAAACCTGTTTGGAACTGCCCCTGCTGTGATCTTCACACTATAGTTAGTTTTCTTCTGTGTATGAAGGTCACTTATTGATGTAATAATTTTTGGGAGTAATACTTAGATATGCTATTTTGATTAAATAAAAAATTCAACTGCAGCAGTATTTTTCTTTTCTATTTTTCTGCTCCAGAAGTGTACCAGTAGAAGGATTTTTCAAGCCAGTGGGCATAGGGACCAACATTTCAAGTAGGTGTATTTCTATTCACAAACCTTAAACTAAACACTAGCCAACAGCAATGATTTAGCTTAGAATATAATTATAAACAGTAAATTTCTCTTTGTTTGTGCAATTTGTAAATTAGATTAATATCTTATTAAACAAAAAACTAAATATTCTGAGTTCTACGTTCACATTGATTGCAGCATTTTGACCAAATTAAGAGATAATCAATGATAATTGTTTATTTTTAAATCAACATTAGAACTGGACTTTTGAGCAAATCAGATATCAGGACTTCACAGTGTAGATCTGCCTTTGAGTATGTCTCCAATCCCTCCAAACATTTTACTATCTGAAAAACTACTACTTTACTTTACTAAAATCATCCGTCCAGTCATTTCTGGTCTTGACTCATCGATTGTTTTGACGCAGTGATATTATGCATGACCGGCACACAACACTTAAAAATGATAGAGAGTGACTTGATTCTGACTCATGTGTACTGTGGAGTCAATTTAAATTTCATGCCTGCCTGTTAAAGCCTGGTCAAATCCAGTGATGACATTACAGCTAAACTGACACAAATGCATCTTGTGTAATTCTTTAGTTCTGCTTTTCAAGACTTCAGCTATAAGATTGTTAGTTTATTTCCTGTTTCTGAATGATTGCTAAAAGAAACACATGCTATTGCTCACTAGTAATGCACAACCAACTCCTAATATGTATTTCTTTTGGGCAGGAAACATTTTACCAACTAAAAGTAACAATTATTAATTACGATGTGACGAATACCACATTGATATTTAATTGCATGTATATAGTGATCCAACTGCCATCAATAAATCCAGCTGCCTCCACATTGGTTTGGAGTGGAAAACAGTTTGAATATGGTCAGAGAAAAGCTAATGGAAAAGGAAAAGGCCACAGTATTTATATACAGGGAGCAAAAAATTTCAGAAACATTTTTGGGAATTTGCTGAAGAAGGTAGAGCGAAAGATCTGAAGAGACAAAGGAAGACAATGCCTTGTGGAGTCTGCAATAATTGGTACCATCACACACGGGAGGAAAAAAAAAGCATAGCAGTAGATGATGAATGCAGCCTTTGCAAGTACTGGGACTAGTAAAAAAACAACCTTAATATAAGCATACACAAAAAATGGTAGATATTAAATAATACTTTTTTAAAGTAAATACAAAAAAAGGGAAATGGGTTATTAGTTATTTACTACTCAGTTATATCTGGGATTGATGCAGCTGTTATTCAGTCAACAAATTCATTGAAATGCCATAGATGCACAACAATTTGTTCATACTGACAAGTATAGGCTTCATGTCCAAAAAACGATTTCCTATCTGCTTGTTTGGAGGCTCTACAGTACAAATCCACATTTGGAAAAGTATAGCCACCCCCCTGAAGCTATAAGCCAGAGAGCTCAGCATAACAAGGTCACAAAGCCTCTGGGTTGACTAATGGTTTCCATTATCTCAAATGTTTTATATTTCCCAAATAGACCAGCAACTAACTGCGAACCAGATGCACAATGTGATTTAGCTGCTGTGCATTTTCTACTTTGTGCAGTCTACTTGATTTAAAGGCAACATGACACATGGGTATCTTGGTGGAAGAGATGGAGGAGTGTGTGCGGATCATTTTTGTCTAAAGACCACTGAGGAGGTGAATATGGTATTTTGTTGCAAAATTTTAGTTTGTAAGTAATATTGTGAAAAACAAAATCCAACTACAATCTGCTCAAAAATGTTCTGTTTCAGGAGAAAGATTACTCAATTGAAATATATTCTCTTACATCAGGGTAGAGGAATTTTAGCCAATTTAAGATTCAGTTCATTGAGGTTTTTTACACCTCTTTTCAGGTTCAATCTCAACATTTTCACCTTCTCCTGTTCAGCTGTTGTAGATGCTAGTATACCTCAGATCATTGCTCTGTAGCATGACCCAGTTTCTACCAAGCATTATCTCACAGGCAGCCTCAAGTTTACCTGTCTAATACCTTGGACACAGAGATTACGGTTGAATGAATAATGACAAGTTACCCAGGCTTTGCAAATCAAATCAGCTCGTTGAAATACAACCCTTCAAACAAAAGCTGAGTAGCTATGTTATTTTTACAGAAAGCAAACCAAGTATTCCAATTATGCCATCAGCTTCTTTGACAGAGGCTTGTAGAATCTGAGATAAAACTCTCATCTTAGATGTAGACTCCTTTCATTGCCACAGCATACAACACAATGAAATTAAAGTACCAATGAAACAAGATCATCATTCTTCAAAATATGAATAATTCAAACGCACTATTCAAGCTGAAAGCAACACTGTTATTTCTGCAAGAGTCGCAAGTAAAGAAAATTCCTAAGTTTGTTAATGTGCATCTGTAGCAGCCAAGATGTTTCAGACTAAGTGCTTTCTCATTGTTTTGTTTCTTTTATATTTTCCACTCAGTTGTTTTTAATGTGTGTTAGAATATCGATTCCTTGTGACAACACAAGTAGTTTTGCATTCCATAAATTGTGTGAATGCAATTATTAATTTTATTATTTCAAATGCAACCCCAGTGGAGCTAAATGGACTTGCAAAAATGTTAGGGTACAAACCCAAATGTATTTCATATGGACCTGAAGTTACATGAAACGTTTACTTTTTCAGACATTTTTCAGCACTTTATAGTAAAAAACTTTGCTCAAAACCTTTGTCTTCTATTCCCAATGCACACCAAAAAGTAGAAGAGTAGGCTTACATGTGACATATCACAGGGTAATAAATGGTAAATATGTCCAAAAAGTTGTCATTATTTTTAATAGTTTATGGAAAGGTCAAATAAAGATCTTTATATTAGAAAATTTTACTTTTTGCATCGCTCAATCATGGTTGGGTCTATTAGAGTTAAAGTGGCCAGTAAGGCTTCCTTTCTTAAAAGGCCTATATTATACAAAATTTACTTTTAAGAGCTTTTAACCTTCTACTACTGTTAATTGTACCTTAATACAATCTCTGAAGTAGTTTTATTTTTCACCCATGCATTTTGTAGCTTTATTCCTTCTAAACAAAGCGTTTGACTTAGGCAATGTAAACGTCCTGACCGTGGAGGGAGTATGGGAGTTTTTACAACCATTTTACATATGTTTTGTGTACTTGGAGAAAGCATTTGACCATGTCCCTCAGATTGGTGCTGGGGGATGCTCTGACTGTGAAGTACTGCACTCTCTTGTACAAGCTGTCAAGTCATTTTATGAACAGAGCTTGGTCCACTTTGCTGGCAGTAAATTGGATGTATTTACAGTGAGGGTTGGACTCTGCCCAGACTTATCGCCTATTCAGTTCAAAACTTTCATGGTAAGAATGTCTAGGTGCAGCTGAGGTGTTGAGAGGATCCGGTTTGGTGACCTCAGGATCAGGCTTCTGCTGTTTGCAGATGATGTGGTTCTGTTGGCTTCATCTGGTCCTGATGGCTCAGAGTAAAACCACTACTCCTCCACATTGAGAGGAACCAGATAAGGTAGCTGGTCAGGATGCCTCCCGAATGCCTCCACAGTGAGGTGTTGCGGGCATATCCCTGCGGAGGGATGCTGCAGAGATTATATCTCTCGGATGACCTGGGAATGCCTTGGGATTTTCCTTGATGAGCTGGCAAATGTGGCTGGGGAGAGAAAAGTCTGGGCTTCTCTCCTTAGGCTGCTAGCCTCATAACCTGACTCTGGATAATAAATGGATAAAAGGAATTACATTTTTCAGATAAAACTGTATCCTTCAAGTGCAAGTCCAACATTCCCACAGAAATGTTGTCTGAATTGGTGATGTGTGGCTATTTTAGATTTAATCTCTTCTCCAGAACAGGATTCAGCATGAGTTACCTTGTTGAGTCACCCTAGTAAAAATGAACTAGCGTTGGGTAAAACCCCAGGTTTTACTCAAAAGGTTCACAAATAAGAGAAATTCCACTTTCGTAGAATAGACCTCATATCACCAGTGTATAAACTTAAAGTTGAGAAAATGAACAACAAATGTAATTATATGAGATTTTATCTCGTTATGGTTTATTGTTTTGGTTCAACAGTTGGCTGGTTTTAAGTCCAAAAGATAAGAATGGGTCAATTTTTATAAAATAACTACTTTATTAGTTCTGTATGGTAAGGTCATGTCCACACAGAGAGGTTAAGGATTTTCTGCAGATTATGTTGAGCTAGGGTGTGTTGAAAGCATGGTTGTGATACATTGACTTAGCATGACAGCATGACCAGACTAACAGACACCTCATTACATCATCGGTGCATGTCAAGCTGCTGCTGGGGATTTGGATGGGACTCAAGTTCAGTCGATGCTTTAAATTACTTTCAAATCAATTGCATTGTAAAGAAGATTTTGAGAGGAGATTTTTGCCAGCACTGTGATGGACTGTTGACCTGTCCAGTGTGTACCTTGATAGCAACAATTCATCATTTGGGATGGTAGAAAATCTGCAGCTTAGAAAGATATTAGCTTTAGGAAATCAAACACAAAATCCAGTTGCCGGGGCAACGCAGGTAGTGCCTTCAACATCACAGATAAGCTCTCTTCTTTTATATTTTGTTGTCTGATGCATACTTTAAAGTTAAACATGAACTTCATCAGGAAGCCCTGTGGTATGTTACACTGAGCTACAAATGAGATAGAGCCATGTGACAGTAATAAAACCTTGTTAATAGTTACCCTCAAATGCATTACATTAAGGTAGATGAAACTCTATTTGATTGGATCAGTGTATCAATGCAGTGAGTTGTGTCAAAGTGACTTTGTGTGTCATGATGGTTAGGTTTAATTCTTCCTAGAATGCACTTTGTTTTTTAAATGTTATTATTATTATTATTATTATTATTATTATTATTATTATTATTATTATTATTATTATTATTATTATTATTATTA
>JBAMIG010000020.1:16457027-16472429 GCA_037177335.1 Kiunga ballochi
ATTATTATTATTATTATTATTATTATTATTATTATTATTATTATTATTATTATTATTATTATTATTATTATATAAAAAGAAATCCATATTTCTAGAGCTTGAAACAGCTTCCTCACTTTTTAAAGCTGGTTTCAAATTGAACATATCAGAAAATACAGCCATTTCATTTTTGAGTTCATGGTCTAAAATCAGTTTCACCTTTAGGTGACTGTAGCCTAAGCCAAGATATTTGTCCTGAACAATATTGTGAGAAATGACCACAAATTGCCTGAGAGTCCAAGCAGGATATTAAACAGCTGCTGCAGACTGGCCTCACTGATGGGCATAATTAGTTACCACAGCAACGCTCAAAGCCACACCTATAAAGAGAGAAGAGGGGGAAAAAAGAAACAGAACAGAGGAGGTGGCAAATGAAGTTTGAGTTAAATATTAATTTAACAAAAATTCTTGGTAAGATAAATTTGTTTAATTTCAATATAATATATACAACATTTCATTTGGTCTGTTTTTATTATATAAGAGACATAGTTCAGTAGCAGAAGGAACCAAAGCAACAAATAACCAAAAAAAAAAAACAAAACAAAAAAACAAACAAACCAAACACTTTTCCTGTTAGAAAATTAAATCCTGTCATTGGGAGCCCAAACTTCATTAGGTAAAATCTTCCTTTTGTTTAAAGAGAAATAATAATTTCTAAAACCTTTTCTACAATTATATTTGAACACCATCCAGTATCACTATTATTTATCATGTCTACCCCTCCTTTGCCCCATATGATATCTCCCATGATGCCCCTGACTCTGCTCTGACGGAGCTCACCTGTATCTCCTCATTACCCTGATGTTTTGCACCTGTGTCTCTCTATGTAATTACAGTATGGTCAGCTTCCCAGTGTAGGCTTGATGTTTCCACAGGGCTTCATCTTGTGTTTATGTGGTTGTTTGCTATGTTCTTTAAAAACAAACCGAATACTTTTCTACATATTCTCCCTGTGCTTGTGTCCCTCGAGCTTTCTCTGACATTCTTAATGTTGATGATTTACACCAAGTATCAACATAGTTTTACATGCCTAGTTTATACCTACATAATCTACTGACAGTTAGGTAATATATGTCTAGAAACAACTGTAACTACAATTTTTTATTGTTTTTGAGCTTTTCTTTAGTCTCCCTCATCTTCTTCTGTTTTATCTTAATGTAAGCAGATTACACTGAAGATAACTGATTATTCTGAGTAATCATGAAAAGAGCCTTATAATATGAAACTAAACCTCCAGAAAACATATAAACCTGTTTACATTTAAACACTTCATTTTCTACAACAAAATCAATGAACAGAACCTTTGATCAACTTGTCTTTATTTTGGACCTAATTAGTATTTCGAAGCTGTAAGTGTTTCCTGCTCACCTGCAGAACAGAGGATGAATAGACTCAGAGCTGGATTCAGAGTTAAGATGCTCTGAAACATGCTGGTCCCTCTGTCTTGTCAACCCACTTTAACTTAAGTACTGAAATAAGTTGCATATGACTTGATTTTACATATCTATTTATAAAACACCCTTTGACCTTTTAACCACCATGCTGCCATTTAGGCAACAGCCAGAGCAGCTTCACCCACGAAACATAACATCCATAACAGTGCATATGCAATAAGTGGTCCATTTCCTTTCACATTAGGGCTCAGCCAAAGGGAAGCATTTTCATCCACCTACTCATGTGTACAAAGCAAGATCTGTCTTTCATCTAACCCAGTGACTTGATCAATCATGCATGCAAGCTAAGCTTTCTTACTCAAGTACATTAAAAGCACTGCGGCTAATGGCGTGATGTGGCATCAAGGTGTTTGCGTTTAATGTCAGTGTCATCTCCATGATTTTTCTCCTTTTTTGTGTGACCAGCCTGTGAACTAATACTAAAGACACCATGAAAACTTGATGTTTATATACTCATTTCACATCATGACAAGAGCAGGAGGCTTTTATGTGTGTTAAAAATACATCTTAATGATGCCACAGACTTAAAAGCAAATGGCAGTAGTCATTTGGAACGAAGCATTATTTTACAGACAGATTGGTTTCTCAAAGATCTTTCATGGGTAAAATTAGCACAAAAAGAAAGGGAATTTGTGTAAGTTGTTGATTTTCTTTGCTATATAATTATGCTTTTCGCAATCAGTCATGTGTGGGATGAGCAGCAGGGTGAAGAATATTGGTTGTGCCCATTAAAACCAAACATAATCTTCTGTGCCTTTCTGTTTATTTAGCTGTTGACTTGTTTTAAGCTTCTCATAGCTAAAGTATTGATATTGAGATGCCTAATTTCTACTCTATCATGCCACCTTTGACTATAAAAGTGGGGTATAGATTTTGTCTGCAACACACACTTGTTGGTTTTTTGAAAGCAAAAAAAGCTTTTTAAAATGTATTTTTCTTGTCTAACAACATGAAATTAAGTTACGTAACTAAGATAACGTTTCGGTCCCATTTTGATTTTATTTGGATCTGAAATTTCTAAACTTAATAGAACAAGCAAACCAAAAAGAAACTGAAAATAACATGCATAAATGTCTAAATTACTTAAGCACTAAGCATGAACATAAAACAGGAACATTTTCTCAGTTCTGTGGCTGCAGCAGCTGACCTTTCTTACAAAAGAGAAGCTTTGGAGTCAAGCCCCTTAAAGTTTTTATTCAATGTTTTATTTTGCTTTCTGCAGACACCTCACTGCTTCTGAGTGCTCAAAATAGTCCCACAGAGCTGCTGCAGTTTAATCTATCCATAAAATAGAAAGAATCCTTATACCCAAGTATTTTTACCTGGATATTTAAGTGTGTTTTATAAGTAATATTTTGCATCATATAGTTTAATTTTACTCCTATTCTCCTACTTACTCCATAATATTGCTCCAACACTGCAAATTTCCACGTTTGGATCCTTATGTGATGTTGATGTCAGTGTCCAAAGTCTGTGTTTGGAGTGGAGGGACAGATAATAATATGAGAAAGAGGCTATTCATTGTCTTGTTGCAATTGTAAGATTGGATGATAAAATTTGGAGGATTGATTTGTAAAATTGTTAATACATTTTACTGTAATTGTTTGTGCCATAAACACTGACTAACAGTGTGACAAAGAAGTAGAAAACAAACTTAGCAGCCAAGAAGTTTTTAAAACAAGCCTTAAAAAACACACCAAAACCAATCGGTAGAAATGGTGTAAACTAAAGGAACAATTATACTGGTTGAAGACAATGGAGGACGTGCAGCTGACATCACTGAGTCACCTGACTTTGTTTTTTTCCTATTTTGGGGGTATAGGTAGTCCAATCTCAGACCAGTTAAAATAGGACAGATTGTAGTGTGTGGAATATTCTTCCTGGACAAAATAGAGATTTCATGCTCCACATTCGGGTGTAGCAGCTTAACCGTCACGGCAAAAAGAACGACCCGTTGTTTTACAGATTAATCAGACATTACCAAACAACATGGAGGTGCAGTTGCTGCAATGAAGTCTATTAATTACTTCACATGGACACATTGAAGGACATTATGCTGCTTCTTCCACGGTCATTTACACAAGAAATGAATATTAAATTTATATTAATATGTTAACATTTCTTAAACGAATACAATTGTTCCTTTCCAATGGGAAGCAGTTGAGTAGATTATTAACCGTCATAGTGATGTGTTGTCATGGTAACCTGCAGCTGGGTCTGCAGCAGCTGGTAACGTATGTTTTGTTTATCCTGTGTGTATATGCTAGGTACTTTATGGTTATCACTGGAGCCATACCTACCAAACTGGCATTGTCAACAACTGGAAACACGTGACTGCACGTCCTCCATAGGAGATGAAGACAAACAGTGGGAGGTGTTGGTGTCTAACTGCCAAAGTAACCCACTAGTGTACAGTCTATTCACATAATACAGTTTATAATATTTATATTACATTTTATTCTGTATTATTTTAGAACTCTCTGACAGCATGAATCCAGCCTAAGACCAGTTTTTTTGCATTTCTCACAAATAAAACGGCAAAATATGCCAGATGCTGACAGACTAACCTGGCAAGTTGTATTAAAAAGAATTTCACGCAGAGCTTCTCTTAATCAGACTGTTGAGACTATGCTACGTCTGTTTCCTTTGCTCTAATAGATTTGTAGCATTAGCTGCTTTACTTATCAACATACCCATTAATTTGGGGAGGCAGCTGTACTGTAATTGTGGAGGATGTGCGGAAGAAAATAATTACATCACTGTGACACTGTTTTGCCTGCAGCTGTCTGTTTTCCATGACTTTATTTTCACTGGGTGTCTCAGATCCTTCATGCTTTGTCTACACAAAAGTCCAATTAAACATTTATTTGTGCATGATCATTTATTTGTCATTGGGTAATACTTGTTTAACGTGCACTGTAGGAGGAAATAGATTTTTATCCAACGCCAGTGGGGATGGATTATTGCTGGGATGAATAAGATCATGCTCAAATAGATAAAGAACATTTGGAGTGATGGAATATTTCCATCTGCCTTTGTGCTGTGAATTAAAAAGCCATCACTTACCCGATATTCCTTTATTTCACCCTCGAGCCCACTTAAAAAACTGTGTCACTTCAATGGGATGACTAGTTATTTATATACTGGCAGATTTCTGATCAAATATCTTGTTGTGATCTTCTTGTATCAAATGAAAACTAACCATGATGTTACATAATTATCAAATATTAAATATAAATGCTCTGTTGGGCTGCTGCTAAGAAAATATGGGTAGTCATTTATGCATCAAACATTATCTACTTCTGTTTTCAGGATGATTGTCTGCTCGTGAAATGAAAAGAGGAGGCGGTTCTTACTGTATATGTATGGCTAATGGCTTTTCCTTTCATTAGGTGCAGAGTGCTTTCCTCAAAGAGCACAGAAACTGACCTCCGTATCACGGCTCCAAATGAAAAGCTGGAATAAAAAAAAACAAAAAACCATCTGAAAACTTGCCTATTCCTGTCTGAAATGTAATGAGAAATATGAACTTGTTGGCATCAGAAGTCCTGTTTTAGTCTTTTTTCATAAAGAGTATATTATTGGCTATATAATACCATTGTAAAAATAAAACACAATTATATACCGTCATTGGTTTAACATCAGGAAACCATACATGCAAGATAAAAAGATTCAATAAAAAATGTTCTTTTACAAAATGTGAATAAATACAATTGTTTCACAAACTTTTGGGTCTCCATTTTTATGCAGATAAAATATTTTTTAAAAGGAAAATCAGGTTTGCATGATGTTTGACTTGTTAGGTGCTAAACTTCATTACAAATTGTGTTGTTCTCCTATGTAAGTCGCTTTGGATAAAAGCGTCTGCTAATTGCCTGTAGAATAGAATTGAATAGAACAAATTATTACATAGGTTTAGGGCACTTTATTAGCCCAAATTTGATCATAGAAACACTTACTTTAATTTAGTTTAACAGTATGACGTGGGGTATTTTAAATAAGCTGGAATCATATTCTATTTAACCAAACCAAATTCCTAAACCTAACCACAAAGATGAGTCTTCAGAAATGCAAATGTAAAGAGCAACTAAATTTCAAGTTGTTGAAAAACGCCTCAAGTTTGGACTTATAGCTGCTGCTGTACACCAATGATAAATAAGGCATTTTTATGCTTTTTTATCCAACATTTAGGAGTTTGTCATTAAGTGGGCATTCAGGAGAAGAAACCACAGGAGCACTATTCAACAGGAAGAAGTCTTTTTTGGAAAAATCTGGGTTTATTTTAACCAAAGTAACAAACATATGTGAAGAGATAGCTTTAGGGCCCATAAAAGAGGTCAACAAAACAAACTTCAAAATAAACAGTAACATAGAAAACTGAAGCACTAACTGACAAAAGGGATACAATGACCCTGTCCCAGTACCCACACTGCACCCTATGACCTCACAAAGTTCGAGTGTGTAGGTCTCAAGTGTGGTTGGGACATAAACGCCCTGTGAGGAGATGACCTTTTTAGAACCTATAACGACTGAAGATGAACATCCTTTTGACCGTCCTTTTATTTCTTTCTTCATAAAACCAACACACGTTTTTAATGAATGAATGAATTACTGAACTATTTTTTGTAAATTTACCGTATTTTAGAGGATAAATAACTCTTATTCTAAACTAAATATGTACGAAATGTTTAAATTGGCTTCTTTATTATTTTTTGAAAACAAAGGGAATAAATTGTTTGTATAAAATGCCTATAAATATTGCTACTTTGATCAGTAAAATAACTTTCAGATGTCTAAGTAACAGTGGAAACGTCAAATATTATTACTCAAGGACTGTAAAGTAAAAGAGGAAATATTTCTACGAAATGAATATAAAAAAAGTAATTATTCTTGCAATTAACACAGGATCTTGATTACCAAACATTGCCATTTTCACACCTTCCACTTCAAAACATAACATGTAGCAATGAATATTGGTAACATATGTCCCAAACTTTGCTGAAATGTGAACTGAGGGAACATAAGGTCATGATGCAGGACAACATAAACTTTACTACTCAGTACAGTGTTAAAAGTAACCTAATTAAGAATACCTAAAATTTGCTAACAAAGCAAAAACAAACAAACAAACAAAAAAACAAACAAACAAAAAAATAACCTCAACAAAACAGAAAAACCTAAACCCCTTTACATTCCCCTCCTGAATAAATGGAACAACCCAATTAAGCCTCAGCCTTATTTATAAAGCTCTAGTGCAGCTGAGACTCTTTTCCTCTGTCGGCTGGACCTTCACCCCACAGGAACTGACAACTCAAAGGGAAAGTATGTTCATTTAAAGCAAACCAAATTTGCAACAAGGTGATGAAAGCATGTTAACTAAATATGTGCACCCAATCAGCACCACCTTGCCAACACCTGTTAAAAAAAAGTGTAATATGTGTTTATTTAAAAATGTGTTTTCCATTATTACATAGCTACCAGACCTTTAATGTGTGTGGCAGCTCACACTGCCATCACAATGAGCTCGCTTGGCCAGGTTTTGGTAGCAAATTTGTCTGGATGAGGACAAAATAATGTGTTGGCACAAAAATGGATTGTATTAAAATCTGTCATATTTCCCACAGAGCACCACTGTGTGATTTGGGTCAACAACATATCAATGTTGCATCTGGGTTGGAAAAAACCCTGCAGCTATGATTCCAGTCTTGCTTGAGCCATTTTTAGTAATAAATAAAAATAAATAAATATATGCAGGATGCTCTGCAGTTATAGTGGTAGAATATACCGGTCCATGAATTATTCCTAAAATGGTTTCTTTCATTTTTTAGCCTTATTTTTTTTGCTTTTTTTTATTTTAGCTTTTCTTTTTTGACACTTGACATTGTAAAGTTCGGTCCTCAAAACTGCAATTTAAAAGTGGTACATATTGCAAAAACAAACGTGGGCACCGCTTTTCCAACAGCAATGACTTCTGCTAGCATATGTAGCATTTATCTGCAATGTTATTACATAAAATGAATAGCATCACATATCACTGTTAAAGTAGATTGCTTGGTCAAATGTTTAAAAACCTTTAATGAATTAATCACAAGATATCCCAAAAAAATTATGGAGGTAAGTATTTTTTAAAATGTATTTATAATAATTTTTATAATAAATAAAGAGAGCCCTGCGATGGACTGGCGTCCCATCCAGTGTGTACCCTGCCTCTCTACCGTTGGCTGCTGGGATAGGCTCCAGCCCCCCCGCGACCCCGTTAGGGACAACGCGGTAGATGATGGATGGATGGATAAATAAAGAGCTTGGAAATTAATATGTGTGCAGCTTCTTCACATCACATCCCAGTTCATTTTCTTCTTCCAGAATCCAGAAGTCTTAAATCCAGGAGCCTTATTTCCTTTTCAAACATCTATTTCATAAGCATGGCATCTTGTTAAAAATGTGTTTTCAGGTACTTGCGTTTGTAAAATATGAGGCTTGATGTTCACAGAGATAAATTGAGTACATTTTCTTGCTGTGCTTGCAGGGGTTACAGACTGTCCTTATTGCTTTTCCCAGGCCATAAATAGGCAGAAATATGTGACACATTTAATTAAATTCAAAGCTCAAGCTGTCAGATATTGTGTTTTGCTCGCCCTTCTTGTCGTCCTAATGGATCCTTGTGATCCAAAAGGCCTCTAAGCCAAATCCAGTGTGTCAGCTCTAAGGAGTAATGCTGAATAATGGGGCAAGATCAGATTCAGTTATAAATCTGCATTGTCAAATGAAGACGTCAAATTGTCTGAGATGCAGAACACATCTACAACTCATCAGTCAACCTCAAGGAGTTGAGGAAATGACCACGTACATGCACACTGTAAATTCAATAAAAAAAAAACTTAGATTGTCGAACATGTGACTGGCTAAAATGAGCTAAACCACGAGGTAAACAGGGCTCAGTTCAATCAATGCAGATCCTCAAATTCAGTTTGAGGAAAGAGGGACGGATTTCTGTGATATTATAGGAAAGCTAGCACAACATCCATTGGCAGTAGCATCTGGATAAAATCACACCAACCGTGTTTAATAAGAGGGTGAGCCACATGTCACTAAATTAGCACCACAATGTGACAGAAAGCAGATGTGCTCCTGCAGCAGCTGTGCAGCCAGATTAGTCTGTGTTCTTTATCGCATCTTTGTAAATGTGTTCTGAAGTGATGGACAGGTAGATAAGAGATCAGTATTTGGCAGTAGACTACCAGATTTCATCAGGAGAATAAAAATCCAATTACCCCTTGCTTTTAGCATATCATGCAAGCTTGAGTGTGGGATAAGCTACTCCATAGCATAGACATCAGGAGTAATCTTAACGTGTCCAAACAGTTTAATTCCATTACATGTAGTCAATCCCACATTTGAGAGTTTTAACAGAAACAAGATGCATGTCTGAAAGATTTAAACACCCATATGTTGCATGCAGTGATTTGAACGTGCATTACCTGTACTATGATTTTGTTGCCCTAATTCTGACAAAAAAAATCAAAGATTTACAGGTTGGAAGCGGCATATATTTAACTAATGTATCTGTAGAGGATTTGGCAGCTGCTGTATTTTAATTCAAAGCTGGTATTTGCAAGCAGCTTGTATTAAACTGAAAGCATGAACTGTTACAATTTCCAACTCTTAAAGGTCCGTTGTTCTGTCTGTAAAGGCTTCTTTCTAACATTTATTATACCTATGCAGCCAAAAATGAGTTAAAACATCCAAGCTGGTAATGTAGAATTACTCAGCCATTTTTATTTTCATTTAATAAGACGAGGGCTCACAGCAAAGTGGGAGTGTATGGACATATCTAATACCATAAAGATGTTATGAAACACATTATAACTATACTAAATAATTAATATCTGATGCTGCAACAAGCCACAAGATTTTGTTTTCAAATTAACATTAGATGCCAAACACACCAGCCAGCCACAGCACCACAGATGAAGTGGGTAATATTTATCATCTGAAAACAATACAATGTTCCGCTTTGAAATGTTCATGGCATTTATGTGGATGTCTGACATTTATTTGGACCATCCACATTAATGTTGCCTTAGAGCAATCATCTCCTCTGCAAAACCATGGATACCAAAAGGAAGACATTTTTCACTCTTATCTTATTAGTGTTGTCTCTGATGTATTGTGACATTTTGTCAGGCTTCTTAAAAAATAAATAAATAAAAAAAATATTTTAATTAAAAAAAAAGCTGTGTTGATTAGTACTGTTATACTTAGATCCATAAACGTTTCAACATGCAATGAAGTATGGAAATAGCAAGACAGACACAGTTATGAAACCTATTTTTTACTGACTTAACCTCAACATCTGGATGTGCAAATATGGATAATGCATTTCTATTAAAACCACTTATATTATAGAGTCAGTTTATCAAGTAAGTTAGTTTTCACATTAGTATGTTTGGAGTCAGTGAATTAGAATTGACGTTAAAGTAATGCAAGATTATTCTTTTGGGAGATTTTTAAACTGACAATAGATGCATAAATGGAAATCTAATCTTGTTAAATTCAGACTTCATTTAATTTGGCACAGTGTAACTACAGAGCTGCACCTCCCTACATGTTGATGTTTTAGGAATGGCAGTTTAGAAATATCCTGATCTCACGGTTATTACATGACCTTAAGCTTGTGAGATGAGTTTCCTGGCAACGCTATTGTGATTAACACGACAGGTTACTTGATACTACCAAGTTCCTTTTCAAAAACTGAAAAATATACCAGTCCCAGATTACTGGTTATTATATTTATCCATAAGAACATATGTAAGAGAAAAGTCAAGTCGCTAGTAGAAAACAGCAGAACCCGGGTTGATAATAAACCCATCAGCTTAGATTTGTCATGTAAATATGATTAAAAGGATAAGGGAGGTAGCCCACATATTTTGACATTCCCAATAGTAGAGGGGATGTTTGACCTTTACAATGTTCACTGTGTGCTCTGCTTTTGCTCAAATATGTGATGAATGACATTCAGTGAGTTGGATGTAGTCTCAGAGACGTTCATATTGGAGGTAAATATTTCACATAGTCCGATTTAATTCTTCTTCCTACCCCAAATATTCCTTATCGTGGTGTGTTTTATGTATCACTTGTATTATAATTACTGAATTCATGTAGTTTTTCCTGTCTCTAATTGAATGCATTACCATGAAAGAAAGAAAGAGAGAACGAAAGACAGAAAGAAAATTGCTAATGAAGTCAAAAAGGAATAATTATTATGAAGTAAATATGACACTTTAAGCAAGGTTAACATACCTGTGTGTTCCTCTTTTAAAGAATCTTAAAATGACAAAAAGAGGTCATATTGTTGGTCTTTTTTGTAGGTTGCTCTTATATTTTTGCTTTGTTCCTGCAGTATCTCCCCTGTTCCTTGTAAACCTTTCATTGATCCATTCTGCCTCACTCTTTGTTGCCTCTTTTTGTTCTTACAATTATCATACATCCTTTAATCCTGTGTAAAGTCTTCCGAGTGAAATCAGTAGTATTTTTCTGGGTATTTGTCATCGCATACAGTGCCTGCTCCAGTCAGATAAGATTTTGCTCTTTGCAGCATGATTACATAATCTGTGTCCGCATGGGACTAGTGGGCAGACAGCATAGCGGGGTCCAGTGAGAAGCTCGCCAGAGGGGAACGATACAAGCTGGTCTGACTGACTCCTGCCTTATGCAGCTGCTGGAGCTTCACAGTGACCTGGTCCACTGATTCAGCCTAACCTTTCATCAGAAGTTGGATCAGAGCTGTGAGCCAGGATGCCATTGTTGTCCAATTCTGGTGCAGCCTGTTGTGTCACAATGGAAAAGCAAAGGAGGGGAAGGTGTATTTATATAAAGTTTATCCTCCTGATTTCTGAGAAAGGTTCCAGTTACTCACTACCCATCATTGGAATAAGCGGTACAGATAATGGATGGATGGAAAAATGAACCTGCTGAATAACATGCAAACGTAAAAAGACTTGTAAAAAATACCATCTATAGTGTCTCACCAGCAACTCTCTGCCATATAAACATTGGAGAAATAATTGGAGACAGAATTTCATGCATAATTTCTTTTATTCTAAATAATAACCCAAACTGTATCGGGACGGTTAAGATAATACATTTGATCACGTGGGCCAGTGCAGAATTCACTTTTTATTTTTCATTTCTAATGGTGATGCTTCAATGAGTTTTTGTCACCTTACTGGGGGTATTTGTAATAAATAACTGCAAAGGCATTGGTTATTTGATAAAAAAAATTAATCCCAACATATAAGTTGAAATAATGACAATGAAAGTTATTTGGTTAGTTTGGTTTATTGGTGTGGGTTTGTGTGCACGTGGCAGCAGAAGCATATTAAAAGAAATGAATATTTGTACTTACTTCTGACTGTTTCTGTCACCCAGCAGTGATACACGGAGAAAGGTTGTGGAAATATTTGGATATAAAGTGGAACGTAGGATGCAAAACAATGTTTTGTGAACAGAAGTGAGACACGATGCCATGTTATTGTTGCATATCGTGTTCCTTTATGTCAGCGATTGTTCCAAAATGTCACAGTAATTTAATCTCTCTTTAGTTAAAATAAAGTGAAACACAACTGAACATCCAGCAATCCTTTTACTTTGTGTCCAATGTTTATGTTTTCTTTTGTTAATTGGAATGATGAGTAGTACACAGATTTCTAATGAAGTATTGGCAGTAAACCAATGCTGTGGAACAGCTTAAATACTTAAGTTTATAATAATGTAAGAGTTATTGGTTTGTAATTTTCTTATTTTTTGTACATGTTACATGCATGGAAAGTATTTATACCATCGTTCTGTCTGCTTTTATGCAGGACATGACACGTTTTATTTATTTATTTGTTTTTAAAAGGAAAGTATTTATTTTATTTACTTATTAGTTTGCTTCATTGTATTTTTTTGCTTTGTTAACTTTATTTATTTTTATGTTTAAAATGGATATGCATAATGTTTAATCCACAATTTACACATGATTGTGGGTTGATGGATTTAGTTTTCTTTGCATATATAAAAACATTCAACAAATAAATAAATGTAATGGAAAATGAAAAATGTTTACATTTTCACTGTAAAGGAGATTATGAGCTGGAAGTGAAACTGTCTGAGTTCAGTGAAGCAGAATGTAAGCACCTACTACATAAACAGACTGGTTATAATGAAACAGTCTTCCATATAAATGTATAAGTCGGAATTAACACAAGAGGTTACAGTAGACAGCATATTTGTACAAGCGTTACACTTTACTGAGTTAGACATTTTGAAAACAAATGTTTTGGACGGAACGAAAGGTTTGGATAAAGGGGGAGTGTTGGTGGGAAATGTTTTATAATTTAAGTTAATTATTGATTCTTTAGTAGGATTTTTTGAATAATTTGGGTTTAGATGTATACAATCTTTGTATAACATTCATTGTAAATATTCATGATTTGATTTAATAGATGTCTCTGGGGAACTAGAAGAAAGGGTCCAGTCTATATTGAAATAAAAGCAGTAAGTTTTGGTCATTCTGGTTTGTTTACATAGTGTGTCATAGTAAAAGAAAAATAAAAGTTGACATTAAACACATTTAACGTCACACCCAGGTGTTTTCCTCTTATGTACTTGCCCCTGATGCTGGCCTCCTAGACTGTTCATTGACGTTCACAGACAATTATAATAATTTATATATTATAAAGTGAAGAATAAGTATCACTTGTCTTTGTAATGAACACAGCCATCAAATATCTAATATCAGGCTGGTGAACAGCGTGGTCATTATCATTAATCACAGTAGTTGTAACGTTAAGCATAAGGTCAACGTTTCACTGTGGTTATAAAAAAGATTCCTGACTGAAGCAAGACGTTGATATTGCTCTAAAGAAATATAGCTAGCAGAAAGGAAAGATGTATGCTCTACGTACATAAAATCCAGGAATGCTGGATACAGAAATGAACACCAGAGCTTGTATAAACAGTGTACATATAATTTGAAATTACCCAAGTCAAGATAAACTGAAGTGATTGAATTTTTTCTTTTCTTTTGGGGGTTTCTTAAAGATGTTTTAGATTAGATGTCTTTAAGAAAGATTAGTTTACTTACAGTATATTCTAGCACACTCCGGCTTCCTCCTGCCATCCAAAACATACATGTTGGGTTGATTGGTCATTCTAAATTTCCCTTAGGACTGAATGTGTGTGTAACTGATTGTTTGTATGCTTGCTTGTCTTGCTGTGTTGCCCTGTGATGGACTGGTGAACTGTCCGGGGTTAATTGCTGGTAAAGGCTTTTGCTTCCCGACCATACGACAGCATGGAAAATGAATTGGTGGATATTCTAACAGATTTTGGATTAGCATAAAAATAATGATCACATCAACTCTGCATGCTCAAAAAAAAAAAAATCCACTACTACTGCTGGAAGGTTGATCCTCATTGGTCCTGACAGCGTCTTTCACACGCTGACTATGATAACAATAAAATGCAATGATTGCAAACATTTCCTAAACAGAAAACAATCCAAAATATTTTATTTTGAAACAAAGAAATATCCAAAAATTGATATCACCAGCACAAATAGATAAGAAAAGAAATGAGCATGGCACAGTTCAGGGAAGATAAATTGGACTTAAAAAGAGCCCCCCAGAGAGGTGGAGTCTCTCAAAATGAAAGACTGTGGGGGTGTCAGCATCTTTGTCGAAGGCCATTTGCTTAAACTTCAAAACTTTAATAGGTTTTCACTGTAAAATAGATCAAATATTTGGGGGGATAGTAAGTAAAACCATTATAGCATTAGATAGTCTGAAGAAATGTCTCCTCCCAAAAGGCAAAGCTAAAAACTAGCACAGAAGGGCATCAATTTTCAGCGGCTTGGCTGGACAGTATTAAGAACAGATTGGCTGTGGGAATCAAAGGAGCAGGAGTCTGATTGTTGTCAAACAGTACAATTATTGGCTGTTTTTGTCACGTTGAGAAAAATAATAAACTAAAAATGCTCAAACACATAAATATTGCTGCTTTCGCTGAGATTTAAGATCGATTTAGGTGAAATTGACGCAGTTCTCAAAATATCTATCCTTAGCAGCCAAATTGCACACAGTGTGCTGTTAAAAAGAAGCAGTAAAACACCACCTGTATGATTAGCTTCTATTTGAAGCAGCAGGAAGCAGCAACACAGTGGGGCATAGTTCATGTAGATTGCTAGCTGTGCTGCTGCGACAGGCATCAGAGCAGCTACCTTTCAAATCACTCTGATGATACTGACTCTGTCAGTCTGTTTCTTACTGAGCTGTTAACTCTTTGGGATCAATATACGGAGGTATAGATGTCTAGATGCCAATATAGTTTACGTGGCTCCATTACCTGTGCCTAAATGCTACAGTAAAAAGACATGACATTAAGCTTACCCAGCAGAGGTTAAATATTGCACATCTTTGAAATACTTTCTGAAATGTTTACTTAGTAAAACATGGGATAATACAAAGCTAGAACTACAAAAGTATATGGCAGCTAGAACTTTGCTTTATGCTAAGCTTCTAGCATCCGTTAGCTAACTTTATTCATCACTAAACACTTATCCCAGCTTAGTCTTGCTAACAACTATTAATGTGTTTTTGAGTAAATTATGTTTTACTTTCGTTTGTGAATATCTAGCTGCTTTTTGAGATTTAGGGTTTCAGTGAAGTTGTGCTGTACTGAAGTGATGAAAACCTCCTTTAGTGGTTTGGCATCTTTAAGTATGACAGCACCTTCAGCACATAAACTCAACCCATGTTTGCCCTGCAGTTGTGGCTGAGTTCACTGTGTTAGAAGTTAAGGATTAGTAGGACTAGTAGGGCTCCTCCATGTTGGGGGGAAAAATACTAGAAGAGAATACAACAGAATG
>JBAMIG010000020.1:16484465-16503315 GCA_037177335.1 Kiunga ballochi
TGTGCTCTTTCGATCTGATCGCTGGGTTGCTGGGGTAGGTTCTAGCCCCCCCGTGATATATATATGGATATATATATATATATATATATATATATATATATAAATTATATATAAATAAATTATTAAAATGTATTAAATTATAAAAAATTAATTAATATGTAAATGAATAACATTAATATTAATTAATTAATATGTAACTATAACTAACTATAACACTGGTCATATCATTTCATTTTGCCAGCTATAAAAGAAGAAAAAAGTGTATTTCATTAATTTATTCTGTATTTCAAAAACAACAGAAACCACTCAGCCGAACACCTGGACTCTACCGTTATCACTAGAGAACTCATCTTCTTTTGTTTCAGGACTTTGTGTGCAATTAAATGATAAGTTGTGATAATCACTGTCAAAAAAGACAAAAAAAAACACCCCAAACAACTCATTTACTGTATAAGTATACAGTAATTATATATCTAAAAATATATATTTAAAAATATGAAAAATGACAGTAACTTCTCTCCACAGATATAGTAACATGAGCATAAAACAAAACACATAGGTAGTTAGATGTCCATCCATCCATCCATCCATCTTCTACCGCTTTGTCCCTAACGGGGTCGCGGGGGGCTGGAGCCAATCCCAGCTGTCAACGAGAGGCGGGGTACACCCTGGATGTAGTTAGATGTATACTTTATTAATCCAGAGGGAAATTATTATGTGCAGCAGCTACATAAATAAAAAATAAAAGGCCTGTTAGACTAAAAACCTCACAGAAACAAGTCATAACGCCACAAATCAGCATATTATAGTGCAGTGAAAAATGTATCTAATGTAAGCAGAAGAAAAATTCCATTGTCTCTACCGATTTGAACGGAAGGGAAAGCTTTGTTAATATTGTATACTGTGCAACATGCATACTACCTCTTTAAAAAACAGGTAAAGAAGTCACTGATTATGGTGTTTATATATAGAAAATAATGATATTGGCAATAACTCAAAGGGTTGGTTCACCAGCTATTTATATATGCACACATTGTCATTGTTACATAGTGATAAGGTTTCCAAAAGTGCAGCATAGTGAAATGTAGGTTTTCTTAAATTACACAACAAACAAACAAAGCACCACATTTCATCAGCGATGATGTCCGCGCTCGCTTGGCTATAAAATCAGACCATGAGTTTGAAATTCAGGTGTGCGTAAGTCTTTCTTTAGTTTTTATCTCAGTTGTATTTTTAGAGACGCCTCAACAAAAGCTTCAAAGTAAAACAACTCGATTAAAATGAAAATATACAAATTCTTCAAATACTACTTGTATTCAGTAGCAAGCTGTCAAGGAGGAGAAACAAACGTGTCACCTACTCTCTTGTGACTGTTGACACATACTACAAGAGTTGAGCTGCACAAGCGGTGTTGTCAGACAGGCAGGAAAAGAACTGATGATTTTGACAGGCTGCTGGTCAAAAGCTCTCCGATCTGAGGCTTGAAAGCGGCTTGAGTAGCAGGTTGTGCAGCACTCTTTAATGCTCTTAGGTATCAAAGTCAGCCACTGACCCATTTGTGTCACATTCAACTTGTACACATCCAGGAAAAAACACCCAAAAAACATGAGGCCCTTATTTAAAATTCATAAGTTAACCTGAAAAAGTGACAAGGTCTTCTGTGTGTGCAGATATTATTTTGTCAACATTGCATTGCCTTTACATGCAACTTTGTCTTGTGACCTTCTCCTTCCATCTGGCAGCATTTCAACAAAGCAAATTGAATTCTAAATAATTAAGTCTAATAATGTAAAAAAAAAAGGCACCAATGAGTGCATTTGTGTTTGTTTATAGGGTTTTATTGTAGTCGTGATATTTTAAAAACCTTGGAAAAGATGTGTACACCTATTGTTATAGTAGTTTTGTATGATTAATTTACTGCTAATTCTATTGTGGTTTAATCACAAGTTTCCATTCAATAATACGTATCTTAAATGAAAGTACTAGTTGACTAAATTTGCAGTAACAGTAAAAAAATAATATAAAAGACAATAAATTGAGTTTTTTATTAACATAATTGCTTGAATTATGGAAAATGGCAATAGATATATGTTTGAAAAATCCAAAGATAAATTATATTGTCTTAAAATGCACTTTTAATGGTGTTTTTAGCATACATAATATATATTATGTTTATGCTCTTTAGTAAAATAGAATTGACAAATTCTTAAATCATTATATGTAGTATGTAGCTTTTTAAATATATTTTCTTTCTTGCTTACACTAAATCCATACGCTGTAATTTGTCCATTTTGCCAGAGAAAACCATCAATGCTCTGAGAAAGTGGAGGAAAACATTGCAGTCTAATCTGATCTGCATTAAAAGATTTCCTTCTGAGTTTAATTTCATCCCCACAGTCAGGATAATAATCTATTAACTGGTCTGCATACACTATGTTTAATTTATTAGCTGTACTCTCATCATGTTTTCTGTTTTTAATCGATCTAACTGCAGGATACACTGTAAGCTCTTAGAGTAGGGAGGTTAAAGGGGTGTTTTTCAAATTTTCTGCATACAGCTACAACAGAAATGACTAGGAACTGAACCTGTTTACACTAGGAAAAAAAAAATTAACACAGAGAAACAAGCAAAGACATTTTAAATCTGATGTATTTAATGCTATTGATTGTATCTGTAGATGTACAGTGGTCCAGAAATGTCACAGCTACACAACACTCTACAATTAGCCACAACACAACACAATCAGCCACAATGGAAGTTAGATTTTTTTTCTTCCTAATACCACCACAACCGAAGTCACACCATTCAGAAGTGAAAAGGTTTATAAGTGCGCACTATTATTAAACCAGTAAATGTAAAGAAATAATTATTGTGTGTTCAACAAATTACGCAGATGGTACAGCAATTATTACACACTTTTGTGCAAAATGAGGGGATAGCTATTGAGAGGAAAATTGATGCTGAACTATTTGCCGACAGTTATCTATCTTTTTAAATGACCCTGGTCAACCTTTGTTGTAGCTCACTTCCTGTTGAAATTCTACCTTTGCAGGGATTTTGAGAAAACAAAGAGTCTAACTTTGATTGTGGCTAATGTGTTGTGGATAATTGTGTTGTGTGTGGCTTTTTGTGTTGTTTTGTGGACATTTGTGGAGTATTGTGGCTATTTGGGAAGTGTTGGGGCTAATTGTGTTGTGGCTAATTGTGCTATGGCTAATTGGGTTGTGTTATGCCTTTTTGTGTTGAGTTGTGGCAAATTATAGAGTGTTTTGGCTTTTCTGTTGCTGTGATACATTTAGGCCATCGTAGTAAGTGTCTTTTTGAAAAGTTTATCCACACTGCATAGAACTAGAGTGCAGCCTCACTCTGTGATATCACTAATTTTAGACCTGACAGTGATGTCAAGCGCAAGTTCTGTTGCCGCCTTAGCTCGTAAACCATGGGAAGCTTTTAGAGTTGTAGCCTGGAAAAGGAAGAGAGAGGGAGAATGACTCCCTATTACACTTTACATAAATTGAATTAAGGTTTAAACAAGCACTTATGTGCAGCATAGATGAATGGAATTGTATTTCAGGGCAAAAAAATGTCCCACGAGTAACAACGCTATCTCCATGAATCCATGATGCTTCCTATTACAACAATGCAGTTGCTTCCTAAGAGCAAATGAGGATGCTGTCTGTTCCAAAATCATTATTTTTTTATTTTAATGTGGTTCATTATAATACAGCTAGTTAGTAAACTAAGATAAAAGATTTTAAATGCAAAAGAAAAGCCAACAGTCAATTAACCCCTTAACGACTTTAACACTTTTCATATATTTGCTATTTCTAGGAATAGGTCAAAATTATTCTTGTGTAATCTTCTGTTTTCTGATATTCACCAGATTGCAGGAGACCAGTATCATATGGTGTCCAATGGGGTTTTGGGTAAAGTTTCTGCCATAAAGTGATCCAAAATGTCTCAGAAACAGTATGTTTCAAATATGCGAAATAGCTTTTCGCATATTTTCAACTTTTAAAAAAAATTATAGCAGCAAACAGCTATCTCTAATGATTCAATTGTTATAAATTAAGTTGCAGTGTTTAAAAATAAAATCACTGCATTGTGATTGTGTTACTGTCTAATAATCACTTTAAAACCTCTTTTTTTTAAACCTGTAAGTATTAAGTGCATTTTCTCATTAATGAGGTAATACTAATTTATTTTTATTCTCATTCCATTTGATAAACCTTCATGATGCAGAGCCAACTGATGCTGTTGTTAACATCTCAGAAACAAAAGTTGTCATGCTTTTTTTTTTTTAAATAACTTACAGATAATGCCACCTATTCCTACACCAGCATGTTTTACAACACTTTCTCACCAGGATAGTCCGGGGGACTTGGTTTGACTGGGAACCAAGGAACTTTTGTTATGCCGTTCACCCAAGCCGACTAAACCACTTCATGCAGTTACAACAGTTGCTCATTAGGGGGTGATACTATCAGAAGTTAATGCAAACCTACAAGAAAGAAGAAGAAAAGCTAAACCATCGAAAAATGAACATAATAAAGTTCAGACTTGAACATGAGTCTCATGCTTGGAAGTTGATAATCTATTACCTGTTCCTCCCTTTGACCTCAGTTTGGTTATATGTTACCTGTTAGCAGAACAGTACAGCAGTTTGCTGTTTTGTTTCTTTTTACTGTTGGTGCCATGGGAATTTTTAACTTAAAATCAATAAGCTTAAGCAGACATAAGGCAGCTTCTTGTAAGTCCTGAAAGCAATGATAGAGAGGTCTGAGTTGGGGATAAGATTATGTAAACGTGGAAATCTTTTTGGGTAATCTTAGTGACAATTTTAATTCTCATCTATTCCATGAAATAATGACATGCAGAGACCTGCATTATCTATAAAGAAAAGTTAAATCTTCTGAATAAGTATGCAATTCATCTTTCTCTGGTATGAAGTATGTGTGTGTTAACAAAGTGTTAAATTATTCTCAAACATCTGGCACTGTTTAAAGGCCATAAAGGCCTTATAGGAGATTTGAATACTCTCCTTCACAAATATGGATTGTGAAGTAATAACATCACTGACTTGTTGGTTTTACTTATTAATCAATCTGAAATCTTAGGTATTATCCTGAATCTTTACATGTGCTGAACTGATTCCTGAACTGCTGGCAGCTTGCAGTATAAATAGCAAGAATCAGAACAGATGGGTTGAATGTATTAGCAATGAGTTGAGAAGTTCAGGGACAAAATAATGCAGCACACAGAATGAGTGAGATTTGAGGGACCAAGTTTTCCATTGCAAACAGCCATTAAGTCCACTAGGTGGCTCTTGGGTTATGACAGAAAACACCTACATAGATTTAGTTAAATGTTGTCATAGACCTAAAAAAAAACCTCTTGTCTTATATCTGAGAATAAAATCGATTGATTGATTGGTCTTTGTATGTGAATTTCAAAAATGTTTTACCTTTAGTAAAAGAAGAAAAAAAATAAAAGATAGCCTTGTGATTCCACAAATGCAGCCATTCACACCTATGCTAGTTTCTACGTTTATCAACAGCATTTATAATTCAAAGTGTATTCTGCTTGTGCTGATTGGTCTACTTTAAACAAACACTGGTCCACTTTTGTGGATTTTGGAGATCATGGAGTTTGTCTCAAGTAGTGTGAATGCTCAGTCTGGTGTTATTTTTTTTGGTGACCTTTTGGCCACTTCAGTGACTGTGGTTTACTTGCAAAATCATCTTCATCTTTTGCAAGTGAATCCTTTGTTTCTATCTTGCAATGGACCATCAAATGAGCCAAAGAGAGGAAGTGAAATTGTTTACACAGTAGCACAATGCTATACAGCTTGCTGCTTATCCTGTTGCTCATATTGGACATATTTGTGTAATAATCATATTAGATTTCATTACTTAACTGAAAACAGAACCTTTAAGACTACATAAACTTGTTGTTGCTTTATTGTTTACTTGTGTCGAATGAATTGACTATGCTATAATAAATTGATGAGTACAATTTTCTTCGGTTATTTTTGTTCATAGTTAAGGGTTATTTCAGGTATATTAGAAGGAATGGCAGTAACTGAGGGACCTTGTCCAGACAGTTGGGTACTCATGACAAAAGTGCAGTATGATAGCAAACCAAACCAATGGATAGTGTAAATGTTCCCAAAATTGCCTGCTGCTAAATGGAGTGTCCCATATTATACTCGTGTCAATACCTTTGTTATATAATTAAACGGTGCAACATGAAAAGAAAAATGAGAACTTCTACACAAAGCTGTTCTATATACTCCATAATTCCATAATTATATATCATAGCCCCTCTCTTATGACAGGAACTAAAACTATCTCTATGCTGATGATACTATCATGTAGCCTAGCACTCTAAATGGCCGAAGAAAAATGCACATGTTGATAGGTATTGGTAGATAAGAAATGTAATTTTTTTCCATGTTTTTTTTCATATTATATATGAATGTGGGCATATTTTCATTTTATTAAACGCTCGTGTAATTTATTTGAATTCAACCAATCTCAAGGACATAACACATGCAAGCTGAGGGCTTGTTTGCTTGTTTAGCCAGAAGGTTCAGTTACACCCAAAAGCGAGACTAAGGAGTTTGGCGAAATATAAACACAGCTCACTGATGTAACTGGTCTCTGTTTTCTTTCTCTCTCCATTTTTCAGCAGCAATGGGAGTGCTTATGTCAAAGAAGCAGCAGGTGGACAAGGTCCAGAAATGCAGTGCTGTTGTCTCTGCCTTCCAGGCGGGCATTAAAGAGCGTGCTGTTGTTGCTAAACAGGCAGAGGACGAAGAGGAGGAAGATGAAGGGTCTGCCAAGACTTGTGCAAATCCAGATGAGAAAAAAACAGAAGAGGCAGGGCAGGAGGGGACAAACAGTAATGCTGGCCCATCAACATCCCAACAGGCTTCTGTTCCTGTAAGAGATGAATGTAAAGTCAACCAGGAAGCTTGGTCCAGGTTACGGGATGGGAAAGGAGTGGAACCTGAAGATCTTGACAAGAGCCATCAACTCACGCCTCCTGCTTTTGTGCGACCAAAAAGGGAACCCAATGATGACCAACCGGTTGATATAGAGCTGGAAAAGAAAGAGCAGGTATAAATAAATCATATAAAAAATTGAATACATATTCAGGTTTTGCTCTGCAAGGTTAAGGTTCTTAGTTGCAAGGCAACCTACTCTTACACTATATGTGTAAGTCACATAATTGAACAGTTTTTCTAAAATGGCATATCATTATCATAATATAATTATATATCATTATTATGTATCAAATCATACATACATATAGTGCTGAAGGGATTATTCCACCCTGGTTAGATGCTTATTTTCTAAAGTTTGCTGTTGAATTTTGTGGTTATGCCAACTGAAAGCCTCTTGTCTCTAAGAAAAAAAAGTAACCATTGGGTACCAAATCATGTATTTTTATAGTTTTGCAGTGTTTCGTATTTGTATGTTTTTTATTGTTTTAAATGAGCATTTATTTGCACTATATCTAATGTAAACTGCTTGGTGTTTTATTCTGACATTGTAAAGTGACATGGCAATAGAAAAAAAAAGTTTACTAAAGACATACCAAACCTAGAGAAAGTACCACGTCATCTTTTTGTGTTGCCATGCAATCATGTTGCATATTTGTGCAGCTGTTAGATTCAGCCAAAGGCATAAAGAGAGGGAGTGAGATTAGAGAGGGGGTGGGGAGCAAAGTCATTTACAACTGCAAGAATAGCAACAAAAAAAACTATTTACATTAAGTTAATGACTCTTAACCCAAACAACCATCATTTTCACAAAGTTAATCAGCAACTTTACCTCTTGCAACATGATAAAGAGGATTCATTATTTTTCCAAATATATCTGCTACCTATTTTAAAGAGCAAATCTTTTCCCTCACTGGACTATGTAAACGAAGAGGAACACAAAAGCAAAAACTCACAGTCCAAACTAACAAGTCAACACCTTTTACAATATATGGAACAAATAACTCAAAGATTTTTCATTGCAATACCAAAATATAATCTTTCCTCCTTCACATCAGCTGTTTGGACAAAGCTGTCCATGCAAACAGCAAAGGTGTGAAAATATGACTTTGGAAGCTGTTTTTTTTCTTTAAAACTATTATTATGTTTCCCCTCACTGGCTGTCCAATGATGTTGGTGTGTGAGGGCTCTTCACAGTAAGCATCTTGTGGGTGGGCAACTTTGGCTAGCTCTGAGAGGTGACTTTATCCACATAGATGCTGACAAATAGGGGAGCAAGTTCACAAAAGCACTGACAAACAGCTTTGCTATTTTGCTCTGAGTAAACATTGCTTGACAACTTGATGCTGCTGCAAAGCAAAAAGTCAGGGAAAACAAAACCCTCTCATTTGCAGCAATAGTCATAGAAAAACACCAGTAATTAGGCTTCGAATATTTAAAATGACATGGTGGTATGCTTTTAAAAGGAAATACCTCTTGCTGGTCTCATCTGTAGCATTAAAATAATCTATTTCTTGATTATCAACTGTTCATTACATAATTTTTTTTATGATTATCAAATCGGATTATATTACCCTGCCTTGTAAAATTGTAATCTGACTATTTTAAGGGGATTTGACCACAATTTTAACTCTTATTATTGGCATATTATCAACACTTTAAATGAAAAGAGCCCAATTCTGTGAGTTCCCTCCAGGCAGACAGTCTGATAATGTGGGATGTTATTGCCATATTCATATTGTATCATGTCCCTGCCCTCTGTCTGACATCCAGCTTTTCACCTCGCCTTTGAATGAAGCCATTTGGGACAGATATCAACACTGTTGCGTGCCAGAGATCCGACATCATGCATTATCAGCTAGAATAAAAGTAACAAAAGGCTTTTGTTAAAACACATTTTAGACATAGACTAACTCTTAACATTATCTATCACATCAGTCTTATTCACCCACTGAAAGGAAAATATACCACAAAAACAAACGAAATGGTGAATTCTGAATCTGTTTTTTCTCTCCATACAGCCACCAAGTGATGAGATGTGCGACGTTTGTGAAGTGTGGACGGCTGACGACCTGTACCCTTGCAGGATCTGTACACGGGTGTTCCACGATGGCTGCCTGAGGGAATTAGGCTACCTGCGTGCTGAGGCCCTGCAGGAAATGAGAGACATAGCCCACACTGTCACTGGGTGGAGCTGCTACTACTGTGTGAGTTGGCACAACTCATTACCATCACTTACCAGACATAAAAACATGCAGACTATTCATATGCAGAAGTATGAACTAACTAAACCAAAAAATAAAATGCCATGAAGTCTTGAATTTTAGCATTATTTTGGAAGCATTTGCATGCTGATCAAATGAACCCTCAACCATAACTTAAAGACTGCCTTCTTTAACTATTTATTGCAACTTAAAACAAGTATAAAGTGAACAAAGTGAGTAATCTTCACTCCTAATTTTAAGCACAGTAATTCAGTTCAGTTTTAATGAACGTATTTATGCTAGTGAATGCTGGAATTCAGTACAACCTTTAATATAACTGCATGATGGTAGATGAGATTGATGAAGATTACCCATTGAAGTTAAATGAAGTTATAGTTAGACTACAGTGTATCTAATGGATTAGACATTGCTGTACTTTGACATAAAGTCAAAACAAAAACAAAAATAATTTCATTTAATCTGAAAGAGAAGTTGCATTACGTGTATGCAAAGACTATAGCCTGCTGGTGTTAGTTTTATAATTTTTCCTTGATATTGGTCAAAATTACGTATGCTTAAATAGACTTATTCGTATGTTTAAATGTGTGATTTTATTGTGTTTATGTAGGAGTCTGTGTTGTGTTGAAATCAGTATGGGGTAAACATTACAAAACTTAATACTGAAACGTATGCTAAGTGGTGTTGGATAGCAAGGCTTTTTAAATACAATTTTTATAACTATACTTTAATCATTTACATCAAAATAAGCTAACAAGCTGGTAAAGCTAAAGGAGAACACATAAAAATGGCTTAATTTTAATTGTATAATACTATATTAAACAGTATATCATAGATTTCCAGGATATTGTTTCATCTCAGTATGCCGCCAGAGATTTATGTCTTTATTTGAGTAATAAAGATAATTAGATTTTTTTTTTATTAGATTGTTATGAACTACGCTATACAAATAAAGTTTGATTTGATATTACTAATAGTAATAATACTAAATAACTGTCACTAAACTGAATAAGCTAACTGGTGCCATCTAGCATGAAATAGCTCTGCATTGCAATTTAGCATTGCTGGAAAATTCAGGCAGAGCTTGCAGACATCTGTTTCCTTTAGGATGATATAAGTTGTGATAATAATTTGCTACAGCTGAATAATTGCCAGCTGTCCCCATTGATAAGTCCTGCGGCTTTTAACTCTCCAACAGTTTGTCAATTTTCTGTCAGTTGTGATGTGAAATACGATGAAAAATACAACTGATATAAAGATTATATTTCAGATTAGAATTTTTGTTGTGGACCAACGATAATTGGCTACATGACAGGAATAGCTAGCATAAAGTTCTGTTCTGTACAGATAAAGTTGAAGTATCTACCGCAGTTCTAAGTCACCTCATTTAAAATAAAATTTGAAAAAAAGCTGTCAATGCATTAAACCTCCAGCCAGTTTGTAAAGGAGAAAAGTCTCTAGTTACTGCACGGTTTCTGAATTACATGTTATCTTAAATATTTTTACGTTAAAAAAATAAGGGAACATTTAACACAATGGTTTCCACTTCTCCTCAGTGATCTTCAGGCTTTGAGCAGTTAATGCAATCTGTTTTTAGTCAGGCATTAACAGCTGAAAAGTGTTTTAACTTGAGGGCTCCTGTAAGTGGCGGTACTGGCTAATGGTAAAAATGACAAGCAAAATAATTTGCCAAAACTGTTTTAACAGCAAGGAATGTGTTTACAGACTCTGAAAGATAATTTTTTGGCTCTATTGGTGTGTTAAGAAGGAGTGAAACAATTCAATAATGGGGATATTTTGGGGGATTTGTCGGATTGTGATTTCTGGTTCTCTTTGATCCAAAGACCTACTACTTTGGCAGCCCATGTCAGTCAGCTGTTACAACCCCACCACCTTCACCTTGGCCAGAACTGACATTTCATTTCATGCAAGCTAAAAAAGGCTGGTGTTGGCAGATGGACTAAGTTCTCTCAAATTTCGATTTACTGCAAGCCTTAACAGTAGATTGCTCCATAGCCGAGTCCCTCCTATTAAGACAGAGGCAGGGTTTATCCATGCAGCTGACTCTTCTTTGTCACACTGACTTCAATTGGAGACTGCGGTTTGTCCCAGTAGGCTAAGGATTGAGGCATGATTGTAACACAGACATTTACATAACTAAATAGACATTCAGGACGTCTTTCGTTCTTAAAACAAAAATGAAAAATAGATTATTATAAAGTAAGAGAGGACTGCATTGATTAAGTTTAGAGCTGTGTTTGTGGATTCTGTGCTCAGAATATTGTGGAATCTATTTACATATTCAACCCCCCCACCCCCCGCCAAAAAAACAAACAAAAACAAAACAAAATAAAACAAAACAAAACAACAACAACAGAAAAAATAAATATTGTGATTTTTCCCAACAGGAATATATAAACTAATTTTTTTTACTTTAAAATGAGCCTTATTCACATTTCAGTAGTGTTGGGCATCGAGTATTGATCTGGAACTGGGACTACCATCTAATTGCGCTAGAAATGTTCAAATGTTCAGATTTCAATTCCTAATTTCAATGCTGTTTGCTAGTTGGAAGAAAAGCTCCTAAACCCCAACGATGACAAATCCACTGGAAGTTTATGTGTTTCCCACGCAACCATGGACGGTATGCGGAGGCTATAGTGTGGTAAAAAGTCAGCTCTGGGACATTTGTAAAAATGTTTCAACATGCATGGGAAGGTTTATGAATAACATGATTAAACAAATTAAAATAATGGCCAAACTTACATTTCAGGCTAAAGGATTTTAATATGTATATCCATAAGGGCACTACACAATGGCGCAGTTGCTAGTTCAAGCCTCGGCTGGGGCGGGGGTGCAGCTTTCTGTGTGGAGTTTGCATGTTCTCCCCGTGTTAGCGTGGGTTCTCTCCCGGTAATTCGGTACTTTCAGGCAACATACTAATGCAGGAGATACTCATGACATTGGTGAAAGTAGGATGTGGAGTGCAACTTAGACGGGTGAACAAGAAAGAGAAGGTTGAGTAACTCCCATTCCCATGGACCAGTGTATTGAATGTTTTCCTGCTTCAAAATCAAAATATTGATTAATTCCAAGACTTGTTTAGAACTTGAGAATAAGGTATGAAATAATGATTTAGTTTTAATCCCAAATACTGCAGCAGGGAGACTACTAAAACCTGCAGGACAGCAACCTTTGAGGATTGGAGTTGCTGATTGTTGCAAGTTTGCAGTTTTTCCATTACCAGTACAAGCTGTTGGTTAAAAACAAAAGAAAAAAAAAACAGTACAACAGTGAACAAAGTAAAAAAAATATCAAAATGCTCTATGGTGAATGTGTGCCACTGTCAGAAGTCAGGGTGTTGGGACATCATGTCTCACAGATTCTAATATGATAAAACATTTAAATTGTTACTATTTGTAAAAATAGTTAACATATACCTTTGAGTTGGAAATGCACTAAAACAAGTTGAATTTATTATAAATTCATTAAATTCAATAATAATGCCAACAACAGGCACACGTTATCTCGAAGAAACACCATTATTTTTTAAACAAAAGTATTATTGGAATTATTCGGAATACATACAATTTTGGAATAAATAAAAATGAGCATTTTTAACTAAACAGCTTTCTACTTGAAAAACAGCTAAGGAACATAAAATAGAATTTTTGATAAAGACAACTTTGTTACATTTGTGTTAACTTTGCTGTTTAGGTTCAAAGACACATGAAGCTGCAAACTGCATAAAGCTCTTCCTGGACAGACATGCTTTAACACTGCAGCGGCAGACATAAACTTTACACAATGCGATGGATTGCTGTTAAAAAAGCGTGGAGAAAAAAGTAGTAGTTGCACAGTAAACCATTTGGATTAATCTTCTAATTTAAGAGAGGGACCCAAGTCCATCACTCTTTCCTCTTGTTCAACTCCAGCAACTCTCTAGGAAAAATAAAAAAAATGCTGAATGTATTTCATGAGTATCTAGTTTATGGACTTTTCAGAGCTTTTTCACTAAAAAAAAAAAACAAAAAAAAAAAACTCTGTTTGTGTCGGAACTCAGGGGAAAATGTTACAGTCAGCAGTTTTTCAGACCAGTGAGGAAAAATATCCGAAAAGGCAAGATGTAAAAAATGACAGTTTGGAAATTTGATCCCCAAGACATGATGCAGTGACTTCATCCTAATGAGTTACATAGTTATGCAATTAATTATTGGCATGGGAATAATTCTTCATTCAGTTTTGAAATGAGGTAACAACAAATGTGGATTATATAAATATTTTTTTCTATTTTTTTCACTTTTCTAACATGATGGCTTCATATAATAATGTATGCATGCTGTCAGCACAAGATTAGAATGCTTTGTTATTTTTATCTTTTATTCCCCGGGGAACTTTTGTGTCCTAGAGAGCATATATTCCAGATGCTGCCAATAGAGGTTGCATAAATCCTTCAATCAAGCTTTTTTTTAACATAAAGTTGAATCAAAATTATATTTGACCGACATAACATTTTAAATGAGAAAGTTATTGTTTTGCTTTCATTCGTTGTTGCTAGGCCTGACTTTTGGTGAACATAATAAATTACTGAGGCAAAGAAATGATGTCTTGCAAAGAGCAATCACAGGAAGCAGTTTCCTGATCATTATTTGTAATGATTGGCTTTCACACATAAATGGAAATTTTCATTAACTTTTGTTTTTGTTTTATTACAAGACCCAGAAAAATTGACTGTGGTATGAATTCATGTTTTATGATTCATTTATTTATGTTTTCATAATACAAATATCACTTTCAATGTCATACATGGATATTAGGAAGAACTTCCTACATGGGAAATGTGAGGAATACACACAATGTTGGGAATTTAATTTGGTTTTGGTAATGGTACTATTTATTGTCTTATATTGCCCCACAATTCTGGATAGCTCTAAATGGGTAGATGGATAGTATACAGTATGTACATAAAGTCACACAGACACAAGAAGGTAGAGCCATATAATTTCAAAACCAGCTGTCTGATTTCTTTTATATCTGATTGTATAATTCCTTTCTGAAAATGTGACACTAAGTATTTTGATTATGCAAAGCACAATGAGGCGTAAATGGAGCAGAATAGATGGATTGTAATCATAGCACAATCAAATTGCAACTGCAGCAAAGAGTGACACAAATAACTTCAGTTTAACTTGCTATTATTAGTAACAGCATTTTTCTCTTCTAACTGGTTTGGTGTCATAACAAACCCCATTTCCCAGCAGTTTGCTGAGGTGGAAGTTGTCTCTTTTATGTTTGTTCTGGAGTGGGTGGTTGTGCACTTTACAGTCTGGCTTTTCTGAAACCCTGTCATATTGTATAATGGTTTAATGCCTATGTAAACAAACAAGAATAGATCTTATCCAGTAATCCTAAAGAGAACATCAAGTTTTATTATACCACTTTGGTAATCAATAATGAATGAAGAATAAATATATTTACTGTTTCTTGTGATTTACTTCACTGACAGATTTGCTAAACCTGATAGAGACCCAATAGACATGCTTTTTTCACTTTTAACTTGCCAACTATATTAGCTAGTCAAATATAAAAACCATCTGTACTTGAATATATGAAACATTTTTATTTCTTTGATTACTTGTGATAGTTTACAGTTAAAAGTTGACAACTGCAGTAGGACACCCTATGAACATATTTCTTTATTGGTCATTATGAAATGGTTTTTATTAATCCCAAAGAAAGAAACTTATACTTTGCTCTTATCTCACCCTACTGTGCAGGACAATCTAAATCTACTTCTAACCGAAGAGGAGATGTACAGTCTAATGGAAACGTTCAAGCAATGCAAAATCATCCCAGGTAAGTCACAATGTAGAGGTTTGGAAAATACTGTTTTTCAGATTTTCAGTAATCCATGTTTTGCTGCCTGTTACTCCTCCAGCATGTGGAATTATTATTACTAAAAGCTTTGTGTTATGACCACATACCCAGTGTAATGATATCAGAAGTGGAAGGATGGTTTCCCATGCAGCTGCCCTGTTCTAAGATGGTAAACGTAGTGAACATTGTCACTGCTACGTTACTATCTCACTTTCTGGTTTTACTCTGAACATGTTTGAAATTTAACAAGTTAGTTTGATTAATATCAAATCAAACAAATCCAAACTATCTAGAAGTGGCTAACATAAAACAGCACCATAACTGTTCTTTTGCCACATTTAGCAGACTTTTAACAACTTTTTAAGACTGATGATTTGTTTATCAATTCAGCTTCTTGGTCTTTGAGCCACTGGTCTGTAGCTCTCTGATGCTGACAGCAATAAATGGTTCAAATCTTCATTGGACTGAATATAGAACTTTATTGACAGTCTGTAAATAACCTGGGCTGGATAGACTGTCCATCTGACACATCTCTGGCCAGTTCCTTTTGTTCATTTTATACTTGAATAGCCTTTTTAAAATTTATTTTTAAATGGGCTATAGTATATAATGTAAAGTATTTAAATTTACGACTTCAATAATGTGTTAATATTACTTTCCCTGCAGCCCAGTTACTTTCTAAAATAGTGATATTATCCTACAGCTTTAGTATAACAACAATGAGTGGGAGGTGGTCTTCTTGCCTTTGTTGATGTTTGATGATTCATGACTAGCTAATAATATCTGGAAGATTGCGAGGTGACTACATCTGTGTGATGTGATTAATTGTTTCTCGGTGTTATAGAGTCATGCCTGGTGTCAGATGAGTTGCTGCAGTACCGCCACTTTGCATCCAAGCAGCAGTTTGAAAAGGACCTGACTGATGAACAAGAGGAGGAAGTCTTAGCCCAGTTTGCTGCTCTGGATCCTGAGAAGAAGGGTCAAATCGAATGGTCAGACTTTCTCTACTTTGAGTCTCTGGTTATTTTGAGGAAGTTGCGCACCCAGGTAAGGTATTTAGTTGAAGAAAATGGTTTTAAAAAATATTTAACATTAAAGAAGCTTGCACACACCTTTGTTTTCTCATATTGTTCCATATTTGTTTATATGTTTAAACCTACTCATGAATAACAGCTGTAATATTAGGATGACTTGTCGAGACCTCCTTGCAGCATTGTGGGCTGCTATCCAGATGCTTTTGTAGATTCTTATATGTGTAATCAGTCTGTTATGTTGTGTAACTCTTAGTTTTTCAGTTTTATGTATCTAGTTGCAATAAAAGACCATTTGTTCCTTATCAAGGTTTAAAATTGGATCAATAGAATTTACATATGAACAGTATAATACAGAGGAAACCAAAACAGAGAAGCACTTCATGGTATCATGTGTATACATGCAGTACAAACATGCAGGAGAGCAGAGTTGGAATGTTTTTGCATTAGAAGCCACATTTCCTCAAAAATATATCTCTTTAAAAAGAACACAGCTGGGGGGATAATGGTAGCAATTTTTATCTCAATCCATAAAAAAGACTCCTGAATGTCCTTTACGGCTTATGGCACCAAGTTAGATATGTTTGGTCATAATACCAGAAAGTTATTTGAGAACCAAACAACATTTCAACACAAACATGTCATATCAACTGTAAAGGATAGCAGTAGGATAGGGATGTTTTAGACTTGTCTCGCATTCATATGACAACTTACAGTCACTGAGTTGACCATGAACTACATACCAAAGCATTTAAACATGAAGCATTGATGGAAACGTTATCATAAAGCTTGTCTGGTAATGTGTCCAACAACAGATCAATGATGTCATCATTAACTGAAAACTGATGCATACAACCTTCAGTTTGGAAGTTGTATTTCATATTAGGTCATAAAATGTGTATTTAAGTTTTCATGCTAAAAATATTATATATTTTTTAGCATTAATGCCTTCTTAATTTAGTTAAATATTACTGATATTTCAATGAAACATGAAAAGTCAGAATTTTGTAACTCACTAGCTTTGGTAGCTAATGTTTTTGTGATTTTGTTAGGACATATACGTTTATAAGATAGTTCTTTATTTATGGCTTTGTTTTTCATTTGTTTTTTGGAATACTGTGTTTGTGTCTGTATGGTAAAGCAGCAATGCAAGTTTTATCAAACAGTACCAATGTGACAGAATGATTTTAAGCAGAAATTTTTAAAAAATGTCAGTGGAAATAATATTATTGATATTAAAAATTTAATTCAGCACTTTCTCTCTCTCTCTCTCTCTCTAAATTCCCACTACATGAATTTCTTCATGTTTTTCTCTAGAATTCATTGGTGCGTTTGTTGACTGCCAAGGAACGAGACAAAGCAAGGTCCATGTTCCTTAGTCTGGATCTGGACAAAGATGGGATGATCACCAGAGCAGAATGCCGCCAGGCCCAGCAGTCCTGGTTCCAGAAACTCAAAGACTCTCAGTCCTGCAATGTGAGGTGAGGACACAGAATGTTATTTCTAATGGAAGGAGTTTGGGGCGTCTGGAATGCATCTGTATGCAGACAGCAACTGGCAGAGGCAGAAAAAAGGATGGGATGCTTAGAGAATGCAGGCAGTGGAAGAGCAAGGCTTGTTAATGAGCTGTGCTTGTCTCATAACACGTGCTTCTACTGGTGGACATAAATCACCAGGACAATGTCCATTTCCATTGCCGTGGAGTCGGCCTTCACATTCTTATCTAATAAAGCTTGCTGTTTGATAATAGTAAGGAGGCTTAACAAAGTGTAAATAAAGCACAGAATAACAAATGTGGAAAATTTGTGTTTAATTAATAATGGTTCGATATCAGCTAATCAAATGTATAAACCAGAACCTTTTATTGTTCTTTAGAATATTCTCATTTTAAACTCAGTCCAAGCAACAGGAAATGTATTAAGTTAGAACAATTGTTTCTGACTTTGTTTTAATCAACTCTTTTACAAAAACAATCATTGTGTTGTTTAAGTATGTAAGTTCAGACACTCCCAGTGTACGGCAGGGCTGGAACAAAAGCTTGGTCGGCCTCGTAATACAAACGTGACTACTGTGTCCTGCATTCATGCACTTCATGTAATGCTCACTTGAAGCAAAGAGTGTGGCTGTGTGGACCCTCTTTGCTCAATTACAAAGAATTTATCATCTGTTATTTCTGGAGATGTTTGATATTGGTCTGTAGATATTTGATAAACTGAATTTCTGATATCGATATCATCTGATACCGAATTATCTTCCAGTTTTCAATTAATGTAATGTTTGCAGAAATTTTCAGTCCACTTCCAAACTCCTGATGCTAAAAGCCATGAAGCAGTTTGATGGAGTTATGGCCATCATTTAGTGCAAGGTGGGCTGAACTTATCTAAAAACAAAACGGCTGTGTTTGCAGTGATGCTGTTTAATTTAATCATAGCTTTGCAATTTCTAAGTTTTGTTTATGTACAGGTTATTTTCTATGTTTTGTGGATCTATCAATGAATCATGTTGGTTGATGTTGCTTTTTATAAGTGTTTTGGAACTCATGATGGGAGTACGTACTACAATGGTAAAAGTCACAGAATGGGATATGTACCTACACATTATATCTGAGGATCCTCAAGATGAATAGCTACACAACTTTTTCATTTCAAGCTCAGTGTTACTGCAGTTATTTTGCTATTCTTAGAATTATACTGGCTTAAAAATGTATGTATAT
>JBAMIG010000020.1:16503415-16516333 GCA_037177335.1 Kiunga ballochi
TTTGCATGTATGTTTGCATGTATCCTTGGTCCAGTACCCCTGATTCAAATCTAATGGACCCAGCAGTTCACAGTGCTGCACAGTGCTTCATTCATTTGAATCTGGTGTGTGTTGTAGAAACAAGGAGACAAGGGAAACTTTCAAGAAGAAGGCCAAGATTCCCCTCCCAGATTATGAATAACTTTTAATACAGGTTTGAAAAGGAACTCATGATAAAGATAATCAAACATACTCATTTATTTTAACGTGTTATTTGCCAGACAAAAGCAGAAAGTACAACTATGACCTAAACTGATCTATTTTAGCTCATAGTTTACAAGATTTTCTTAACAACTCCGCTGTCCATTGATGTTATTATAACAGTCATTTTCATGTCTTAAAATACAAAACTAGATGATTCAAGACACTGCTCCAGCTTTGCATAAAAATATCAGAAATAATGATTACTCATAGCAGCAACAATGACAACAATCCATAAATGAGGTAAACCTGGCCTTTTTATATCACACCTAAAAGAAAGACTTCAAAATGAGAAATAATTAGAAAGACTTATCTGGCCAGCTTTACAGAGCGCTAAGCGGTCTGACAATATGATATTTAGTGAAAGTGAAGTGAGTCAGCCAGTCTGGAGCTGTCGGTGTGTTAACTTTAAACTGGGTAGAGGTGTGATTATAATAACAAGAGCACACCAAGCATTGGGCAACCCACAGCAACAATCTGACAACAAAACCCACCTTTGTAGAGGAAAGTTTTATGATGCCAGATCAAAGGAGATAGAAAATCAAAGATTCAACTCAAATATTTCTCAATCCAGTGCAACCTCACAACAAAGTGCAACCATAAATTAACACATCTCCATCTAAACTTTAACAAAATGTGAACAAGATAACCTTCAAAGCAAATGTTGAAAAGTGTTTGCAGCATGGTTACCATGGAACAGGTGGCATTATTTAATATACATCTTAACACATTCCTTTCCATCACTGTCTAAATATATGCGCATGAGCTTGTTTAACATGGTGTGCTGTCATACCATCCCATACTTCTCACCTATTCCCTACAGCCTCATGGGATTCTGCTCTCCTATGAATTGTGGGTGAGTGTGACTCAGCACTGCATGGTTCTCCTCTTCCTCCTCACTTCGACAGCCTCCAGCCCTCTCCAGTCCTCAAGCGTTCTCAGACAAACCCTTGATTTAGATTTTTAAAAGGAGGGAGATAGGGGGAAGCCTCTTATCTCCAAAGTGACATCCTTTCTGAGCATAAATCAATCAAAGATGCACACTGTCCTACAAGAAGTTTAACGAGCAGAGAGCAAGCTCTTCATGTCCCCGGGTCTCGGGACGTGTATGAGATGCAGTCTGACATCTAATTATAATGATCAAAAGGAAGTCTTTTGTTCTCTTTACAAGAGCTTCTTTTTAAGCCTCATTAATGGAGGACATGGTGGACGGCTGGAGGTTGCGAGTGTGCACACTGTTCATCAGGTCCACACCAACCCTTCACTATGGCCCCATTCATGCTCATTGAATAACACGAGTGCATGTATACAGTATGTCAGGTAACTGCATCCTCAGATTGGGAGTTACAGTAAAACATGATGGTAAAAGGCAGTTTCATAAGGAACCCATCCATTTTCTTAGCTGGGAGAACATGCAAAGTCCACACAGAAAGCTCATTGTTCGGACCTCCCCCAATCATGGCTCAAACTATGGAGCTATATTTGTGTTTTTATTTAATGAAAGAAAAAAAGAAATCCAAGAGGAAAAAATTTTTTGAAAGGAAAAAATATACATTTTAAATGAAAAATATTTATTTGATAGTAATTCTTTTCACATTAATTGCAAAAAATAATATTTGAGAGCAAAAGAAAAGTTTTGAGATTATTATTATTAACATTTCAAATTGTAAAAAATATATATTTCTTTTAAAAAAGTATTTCAAAAACATTTTTTACTCTCCAAATATTATATAAATATTTCCTTTGCCGTCAGAGGAAATTTTACTTTAAATATAATTTCTTTTCTCTCAAAACTTTTTTCTTCTCGCTCTCAAAACTCTCAAAGTTTTTGCTCTTGGATCATTTTTTTGCTCTCGACGTGAAAACTGTGCAGGAGGCGGGCTCAGGCTGCTATTGATCAATCTCAGCCAGACTGACAGCTGGATGGGCCAATAAGAACCGCGTCACTCAGCTTCATGCTCCAGTCTGTCTCTCTCACCACAAAACTAATGTAACACGAACATACCGACACCGGTACTTTAGGCTGCTCTCTGCAGCTCGGATCATGGCGGCAGCTTTAGAACCGATACCAGTAGCCTACCCCTGCCGCTGTGATCTGGTTTCTGATCTGTGCACTTATGACGTGCGTATAAGACTGGTTTGTTTCCGTTATAACCAGAGATCCCGCTTACAGTGCTCTGAATGAGTGTCGCCTTCAATCAGCTGGGGGTTAAGAAACAATGATCACAGCGGCAGAGAGAAGGTAGACCTATTGTCGCTTCCGAAGCTTCCGCTGTGATCCGAGCTGTAGAGAGCAGCTTTAAGTACCGGTGTCGGTATGTTCGTGTTACATGGGTTTTGTGGTGAGAGAGACAGACTGGAGCTTGTAGCTGAGTGACACGGTTATTATTGGCCCATCTAGCTGACAGTCTGGCTGAGACTGACCAATAGCAGAATGAGCCCGCCTCCTGCACAGTTTATATGTCGAGAGCAAAAAAAATAATCCGAGAGCAAAAACTTAGGTTTTGAAAGCGAGAAGAAAAAAGTTTTGAGAGAAAAGAAATTATATTTAAAGTAAAATTTTCACCCTTACAGCAAAGAAAATATGTATTTGAGAGTAAAAATGTTTTTGAAATACTTTTTTAAAAAGAAATATATTTTTTAATTTGAATTATTAATAATAATTATCTTTACAATTTTTTTTGCTCTCAAATATTATTTTTTGCAATTAATGTGAAAAGAATTTAGCAAAGAAAGCAGAAGATCTGAAAAATCTATAATGATCAAAAGAAAAAAAATGGGAAAAATGACAGCAAGAGAGAGGACAAATGTCAGTGTTGGATGGACTCTTATTGTCAGGAGGAATCTCAGAGAACAAGTTTGATGCAAGACGGAGGCTTTTTTATCTGTCATTAGATGGTATATTACTGAGAAAGTCCTGCAATTTCATTTGAGCTCTAAATGCAGGTGGTAATCCAGACATATGTTGGCAACAGGAGTCAAGATTTATTTAAAAATAAATAATAATAAAAAAAACATTTAACTATGTTGAAAATGTGTTTAGATGAGAATTCCATTCACACATGGAGAAATACAGGCAGCTTTGTGAGTCATATTGAATCTGGTGAAGAAGAAAATGATGTGTGGGTTCATGATAAATTCACAAGAAAGACTGCTGTCTTCCGGTATATGACATATCCTATAGATTTCCAGAAATGTTTAAGAAATGTTTCACCCTTTCCTGAATTATCCTGTGCAGCTGTTGCCAGCTATATTATAAATGAATTACAACACCTGGAACATCTGGAACAGCAGCCAATGAAAGTTCACTTCAGACTTATTTTGCAAGGCAGTAACTTTGCAAATCAAGAAGTTGTCAAAGCTGTTTTTTTCCCTGATTTATTGCATAAAATATATATTTTTAATAGTAAAACAAACAAAATTATTTTTATTTGCCAATACTCAAATTGTCACAATATATAAGAAGTAGATATGTTTTACTTGTTTTGGGCAGCAACAGTGGGAAACTCAAAGGTTTGTGTTTTATAAACCAAAAAAAAGCAAAAAGAAACTGTGTAGTCTAAAACAATGTGCAGATTCAGATTATTAGATTAAATATGAGTGAACATCTACAGTTTCTGCAGAGAGAAAGAAAAGGATTCAGGTAGATTTGCCCTTCAAATGGCCCTTTTAAAGATTTGCCCTTTTTTTCTCATTTTCTTTCAGTGCAAGGACCTGTAATGTTCCTCATGGGCTGTTGTGACAACTACTAATTGCCTGACATACTTTTTCTCTTTTTCCTTCTGCACAGCATAAGTCATGTTGGCCCCATATGTGAGAGCAGTCCAGCCAGCTCTGGCAGCGACATGAGCAAGACTGATGAAAGCAGGTCGGTCCACTAATATTTAGTTATTGTGGAAACAATTACAGCCCTTTTCTCACTAGGCTTCAATAACACTTAAAATGCGTTGCTAACACCGTTCCCATAACACGTCTCCCACATGGTTTCATTATCCCTCTGTAATCTCTTTGTAAAAAGAACAAAATAAAAAAAAACTGTAGGCGTTTCTTGGGCAGCAAAATTAATTTTGAGTAAAATGATCAACATAGAAGGACCCCACAAGGCCAAGGATTAACTGGTTGCTCCAAGCTTGTAAGTACCCCTACTAATGAACATTGTTAGAACATCAAGGCAGTGATACTTTTGGGGTAACATGACTTCTGCCATACTGCATTACAGGATTTTGCCAATTCCAAAAGCTGACAAAGCCAACATATAAAGGAAGCCAAATACTAATTAGCACACAATTTTACATTTCTGCAGCAGTTTTTTAAAACATGAAGCATATTTTCTAATACATGGGTATTAGACAATATGCTTCATGTCCATGGTGTTATTTTTCAAACCAAACCTTGGTATTTATGTTTTCTATGAAGGGCACGATGTATTCAAGCTCTACCAGGCAACTTTCAAGTTTTAGAGGGTTCAGGTCATCCCAGTGTATCCTTGACCACATGCACTGTTTGGGATAATGTCTAAATAACATCTGTATGACTTAATTCCACAAATATATGGATTTAGGTCCATGTCTTTACTTATCAGCATGTTTAATAAGAATCCATCACTTTGTTGTCTTTGGTTTGACCGTGAGGGCCAATAAGAAAAAGGGAATTTTTTGACCAAGTGGGTCAACTTGGATTAACTCTGAACAAGCCACCCTACAGCAAAGTGCATGATCCTCTCTTACCAGACAGGCTACAATTGTGACGCTCTTGGTTCAGTTAAACAGGAACACAAGTAGAGTTTATTCAAGTGGTGGAAGGGTCTCAGAAATATACAAGGAGGATTGCATATATTTAAAGCCCTAAATACATTTATAAACGTTATGTATAAGTATTTTAGTCCAAAAAACTTTTTTTGTCTTGTCATGATGGAAAACTGATTACAAAAGCTCTTATATTTCAGGCATTAACCCTTAATAGAGAAAAAGATCAGATTTATTTATACGCTGATGATATAACTTTATTTTCTGCAATCATGAATTTAATCATTACTTTTAAAGTCTAACTCCTGCATTACTCAAAACCTCTTTTTGTGTTCAACAGGCCAGTGACCTGGGCAGATTTTCTAAGAGAAAGTGCAATCTACATTTTGGCTGCTCGGCCCAATAGTTCTGCCTTGCACATCCGGCTGCCTCTATAGTCCAGGATCCTCTACTGTGACCAACAGCGAGAGGGAGCCTGATACAACCCACGGCACAAAGCAGGGGAAGTTAGACATGCTGACACGATGTCGTGAGGATGGCAGCTGAGGAAACTGGTTAAATCAGATCAAGCCGTTGTCGGTGTCTCTCCTCCTCTGCGTCACCTCGACACCACTACACTGACAAAACACACGATGACTGACACACTGACTGACGATCCAAATGACGGTGACTGTCACAGATCCCAACTCCAAATCCTGACAGTTTCCAACACATTTGGAAATGGCACAGGATGCAGAAAACAACCGCCCATTCAAGATTAGTTGGTTTGTTATGTTTCTGAAATCATGTATCAACACAGACAGGAGGCAAGGATAATCACAGCAGCACTGTGTAAGCTACTTTACACACCTTTTCATGAGGGAATGCATTGATGTGAGAGGTTGTTCCTCTTTCAGATAAAGTAATTCTGTCTTTGGACCTTATTTTATTCTAACAATACTTTCATACTACTGTAATGGGATTGTGTTCACCATCAAAAATCCTTAGTCACTCATGAATCCACTTGTAGCTGCATTATTGGTACTTTTTCATTTCTGTTAGGAGATTGATCCCACTGCTGCCATCATCATAACATACATAAAAGAAGAATGAAAGCTACGCATTCAGTATATTATAAGAGAAATGCTACACATACCACTATAAATTATTATGCATAAAAAGCTGTATTTATTCCTGTATTCTCTAATATATCCTCTGTTTCTCCCATTTTCATTCAATCAATCTGTGTTCTTCTACTACTAACTGTGAAAAGGAAGTGGACGTTAAAGAAAGCTAACTTTGTGTAGTGCGCATTGTTTCTGTCGTACTCTCAGAACTGCAAGGCGGAAACATTGCACCTCCTGTTCTAATGTTATTAATTGCACCTTGGGAATGAGACACAGTGGAGGTAAAATGTTGCCAGACAGTATTTAAACACTGTAATGATATACTGAAAGACAATGATATGTTGGACTTTGGGTTTTTTCTTCCCCTTTGTCGATATCCAGAAAACATCTTTAATGTTACAGATTATACATGAACTCAATTGCACATGAAGCTTCCCTTTGAATCACTGAGAATATAATGTAACAAGTAAGGTTTTGTGTAGTGTTCATGCCATGTAATGAAGGTTGTATTCCAGGTCCTTGTAGTGAATAAAGAATTGTAATGAGATTGAACTTGTTGCTCAGAGGGATGTGTCACGGTAATGAAATAAATGCATGGCATTTAGACTTTGTGAGAATCTTGAGTTGTTTTTTTTTCTTTTTTTTATGCTCTAATTTTTGTGACTTGTTACTTTTTTTCAAGTATGAATTGCTAAATGGAAACATAAATAAAATCACACTTAATGCCCCCAAGAATGATTATATGGTGATGGCTAATTAATGGCATGTTGTTAATAAGAATTTAATTACAATCTGTATGATCAGGGAAATAAAAAAAGATAATAAAATACTCTTTAACTATCTATTTTGATTAAATTTGACATTTTGTGGATTATAACATTTATTTTATATTAAAACTTTGTTAAAAGTATAACAAACAGTACTTGATCTGCATTGTGAAAACCTTCCAAACCCAGGGTTTGTTTCTAAAAGAATGAATGTGCATAACTTGCAGAAAAATACACAGTGTTAATATTTTGATGGTAAGATCTTAATTACAAAGAGTGAAATAATTAATGTATTTATTGGTTTCAATCCCAAAGTAATATGTTTTGTATTCATCATAAGGTATTGATAAAGTTAGCTTTAAGTTCATGATATACGCTGTTTAAAATATGGAAAAGAAGATTTTGAAAAGTCTCTGAAATTATAATAAAAAGAAAAACATAAACTAAGCTTTGAATTTTCCTAAACATTTTGGCAGAGATGAGGATTTCCAGTCTACAACTGATTCTCGTCAAATGATGCAGAGAAAACCACAGAACTCTTCAAATGCTTTAGAACTTTTCAGATTACACAAGTGGAGGTGATGAAGTTACGATGATAGGGGCAGATCTGAGTCCTTCATCGCTGCCAGCAGGTAGCCTCCAGTTCGGATCAGAGGGAGAAAAGTGGAACTCTGTGGGGAAGTGATTCACATCTGTGTGCAGGTTTAACTGGTTGACAGAAATTATCTGCAGTCTTAAAACAAAAGCTCCCTGTTTTATTAGATGTTCAGTAAAAGATTAAATATGGTTATGAGAAAGTAATCAAATAAGTTAATGTCACAATAAATTACTGCATTCATTTATCATGTAGGAATACAATCCCTGCAGAGTACCTACAGAGGAGATCATTTTTAAGCAGGTGTCCTTATACTAGTCGGTACTTTATTAGAATAGCCACTGGGAACTTTTAAAGGAAAACATACAGAAAAAAATATTTAATACAAAGATTGAAAGGTGATTAACAACATAATTGTAAATGCTGAGATAAATACATGCTGAGGTATTTTTAAACTAACCTGGTTGGTGTCAGGTTAGTTTGCCTCATTCTTTTCAGTGACACTACAGAAATGTTTAGTTCTTCCAGAACAAGCTCATCCTTCCCCTCTGGTTCCCGTGTCCCAAGGGGTTCCAGGTGAGACTCTCCCATTCTGGTACCTGTGTCCGAGGACAGCGCTCCTCCATTGTCTTCAGTGACAAATGTCCTCCGGCCCGGACCCATGTTCTTGCGGCCTCCTGGCCTGATGTGTTTGTGATGTGCTTGGATCAAAATGGCAGCATAAAGTCCAGTAGTTCTCTTTTTAAGTATTTTATTCTATCTGTTTGATGCAGATAGATTTTGGTGGTGGGGTGGGCTTTCCACCTGGTTTCTGTAAAATCGGCCCTATTTGTGATAAATGTTTAGCTTTGCACAATGCAAATACTGGACACAAACTACAACCCGTAGCTCCTGGCCTGAGAAATCATACTTGCATGAGTCTTACACTAAATGCCAGTTTGACTGTTGTGCTTTGTTTGTTTGTCAAGGGTAATATTACTCACTGCTGTTAATATGAACTATGTTTTATCAGCTTTCTGTTTTTAATTTTATCAAATTTATATTAAAAAATTGTTTGTCAAATTTCTATTTTTAATTATTTTGTAGTAGTTTACTCCATTTAATTAAAAATCAAAATGGAAATTTCTGAAGAAAAAAAAAGAATCTTATAGTACTATAAAGATCTCTAAATTCTTCGCTGTGATATAAAGCAAAATACCAGCAAAGCATTATTTGTAAGTAATTTATTGAGTATTTAGTTTGTTTCCAAATAAATTTGGGAGACAAGCAAATGAAGATTCAAATCTCTCCAAATTAAAAAAAAGCCAATCTTTATCCATCTTTACTGAATTCCACAGTTTGACAGTTTGTGGTTGTCATCCTCTAATTCCTGTCTGTAAATGCATCACAGATTTCCAAAAGATGCAGATATGGACCATTGCATGGCCAGTCAAGCACACACACTATGCTTCTAGAAAAGAATATTGTTTCATTTGGCACAGATTGAGGTGTAGCGCCGTCACGCTGAACCAACAACTGTGACAATGTCCTCTGTTTTTCTGTCCAAGTTATACTCAGACTATCAGAGACTCTCAGACATTTCTGTTCAGGTGTGGACATTATTTATGGTGTCTTTCTTATGTAGTGCATACTTTTTTGGAGGGTAAGTCAGAAACTTACTGTATGAGGAAAATGATTTTCTCAATAAATCTTTAAGTCTGTGTGGCACAAGGTGTTGAGCCACACTTGGAAAGACAAATCCTTTGGCAGAAGCTCTTAACACAGCTTCCTTTTCTAAAAGCAATTTGTTGGGGGACACTGATCATTTGCACCAAAATGATTATAGGTTGTGATGTTTAAATCATGTGTCAATAAAACTAACAATTACTCTTTCACAAATAAAATCTTACTTCTTCCCAAGTGTGTGACATATTTTGAATTCCCATATGTAACCCTGTAAGAAGGCCAAAAAACCAGCAGGTTTTTGAGGAATCTGTCTCCCAATGTGTAATCCAGGGGGCTTAGTGCAAAGGTTATGTTGCATGTCCTCCAGAGGTTGTATCGGGTCCAGCTGCTGGTAACTGTTGTGTGAATGTCTCAATCAGTAGAAATGGGTAATGTAAACAGTGGAAGTGTAGTCACAGATCTGGGAAGGTAGTGGTGGAATAAAGACACGGTACGGTCTGTGGATCTGCACTATGACTAAGATTCAGTTAGAAGTCTGAAGGTTTCATGATGTGAAATCAGGTGATTTTTTCACTGGTGCACTTTAGCTTTAGCTATATATATATATATATATACAAAAGAACTCAAAACTAACTTCAAGGTCCACTAACTCGATGTATCCGATCGAGTTTTAAGATTCACCCCCATAAGCCTGCAAAAATCTCACATTCCAACTCCACCAGGAAAACCAGCTCCTTCTTCAAAGCCTGCTCAGTCTCTGCAGCTGCCACGAGCCAATTACTGTTTCTGGTTCCAGAGCAGTCAAGTTTGGCATTGCTCTTTTTTTTCTTCTCTTTTTTTGTTTTTTAATGAAATACCTATGAGTAATGCAGGAAGCATCTTTCTACTGCTCTCTGTATAAAGAAACATGCATGCATAGATCTAGATCACTAGTCTTATCATAAAAAAGAGTATGTGGAAGCCAAAAATGTCTTTTATACCTTTAATACCAATGCACACAAAGAAAAAGTTGTAATTTTGGTAATTGAGCAGCTGATATAGACAGAAATCTACATAATTAGGACCATGTCTGCTGTGAAACCATTGAAAAAGGTCATCCTCCGGGCTTAAGGTCAAATGCTGTAATTACAATTTTTTCTTCCCCTCCTTTAAAAATATTTTAATATATTTAGCAACTCATTAAGTGCAAAATCCTTCAGCATTCACCATCCCTGTATTGGTGGTTGAACAATAATTAAAAGTTTTAAAAACTGTGCCAAAGTTAGAGAACATGGTGACTTTATTAATTTATCAAGCATTTGCTGCAACATAACATGACCGCTACTAACAGATGGAAGGAAGGGAAGGTAGAAAACAATGGTTAATGATTTAGTTATTGTGTTTTATGGATTTTAAGCATGGCTGGAGGCATCAGCTGAATCATTAGTAATCAGATGGGTTTGTACAGTTTCATAATATCCAAACAGCTAAATTATTTTATTGGTCATCTTTAAACTTAAAACATTTAAACTAACTGAATTCTCACGGTGGTCAATGCTGCCATCTTGCGTTAAGATAGAAAATTACATCTAACCCTTTAGTGGGATGAAGAAACCCATCTTGCACATTAAATAGAATAATACGGAAATTTATATATATATATATATATTATAACATGTTCGGAAATGTGATCAAATGATCCGTGAATATATTTTGGTTTGATCGATTTAAAAAAAATATATATATATATTTATTTTTATTTTCAATTTGATCTACTGCGCATGAGCAATCGGAGCGTTTGTTTATCAGGACCATCTAATGTTATGTTTTCGGTTCGGATGAAATGGAGTCACAACCTCTCACCGATAACTGCGACGTTGAACGATTCTTAGGTAATAACTAAAATTATATAAGAAGTTTGTAGTCAGTCGCTTTCGTGTATTAACTGTTTTGACCTGCTTTTAGCAGCCATGGGCATTATCATAGGGTTTCTGGTACGGCTAAAGCAGCCGGCTACATGATGCTAGGTGCTACACTGCTAGCATCAGAATAACATGGATTGTTTACCTTCGCCTGCTGTACAATGACCACTTTTGAACAACTGTGTTTCAGTTATTAATGCTTTTTATTTCTCATTAGTGGGTCACATTTTTTGGCTGTTAAACGTTAGTACAATTTACAAGTAGTTGGTTGCTGGACATCATAACCTTCATCATCCTCTTATGTTTGTTACTTAAATTTCCTTACCAATTACTTCAGGGCAAAATAACATATTTGTAAGACCCAACAACAGTAATTAATAGTAAGTATATAAAACACACCAGGCTGTATATTGTCACAAGGTGTTGCGGGGATTTATGTGATAAGATAGATTATAGAGATTGTTATTGTTTACGTTTTACACTTTAAAGGTTTATTTAACCTCTTGCATTAACATAAAGCCCTTTCTAAATGCATACTTGTTTAGCTTTAACGTCTCTGGCTTCACTTCTCACGTTGTTTGCAGATTAACTTACGTTTCCTTTTTTACAACATTTCTAAACTCCTTTAGTTTGTCAATGAGAAGCATGAGACATGCAATCCATGCATGTTAATACTTGTGTTGATGTTTTACTGTTGACATGTGCATAATGTACATATTTGGATCCTAAACAGGTTTGCAACCTTTATGTTTATTTTTATTCTGCTTTTATATCAAATCAAGTCAGCACAATTAAAAGTAAAAACCCATGCAGCTGTTATATTTTGCACATAGTGAGTCATTGCTACAGGAGGAATCTGTTCTGGACAAAATGGCTCAACCATACAAACACAGCTGTATTTGCAGAGATCAGATATCATGCAGAGCGATGTTATGAAAACCCTGTTAAACCTTACATAACATGTTAGCTTTGCTCTCATAATATGGATACCAGCTGAGCCATTGGAAATATACTAGTGTTGTTTATTTTCTACCTGTAGGGATCATACAGTAAGCTAATAAATCCATAATGTTTAAAGATATCATAGGTTTAGACATTTATGTGTGACAGAGTGTATTACAAAACCTTTCATACATATCTGAATCAACAGATACTTGTCATTTTTATATTATTATGGTTTTAATAGTGTATTTTTCAAAGCTGACATCTTACCAGTAGTCTTACAGCAGTTGTTAATAATTAATTACATATTTTAAAGTGTTTGTTTAAGTTTCTGGTTTGCTTCTTACAACTGGTTTAACACATTTCATGTACAGTGACCTTGTAACAGCCTGCAAGAAGGAAAAGCCATGGGGAATACAACCAGTGAGAGGGCTGCAATGGGTCATGGGGAGAAGGCTCAGCGGAGGGACAGCAGGGGAATCAAGGAAGGAGAAAGACCAAAAATCCTGATGGATAGCCCAGAGGATGCAGATATTTTTCATGGAGAAGATATGAAAGTATGCACTAATGCCATCTCGCAGGCATTAACCAAATACAATCACATGTTTGTACTGTCAGATTATTCAAACCCAACTTTTAGCATGATTTATTAAAGCATAACTGCTTTGTGTTTCAGGCTCCTTTAGAGAAAGAGGAGTTTCTTGCATGGCAGCAAGACTTAGAGGCAGAAGATAAAGATCCAACTCTAGATCGACCGACAGTCTTTCGCTGGACTGGAGATGGAAAAGAAGTATTCATCTCTGGATCCTTTAACAACTGGGCCAACAAGATTCCCCTAATCAGAAGGTGAGAGCATGGACTAAACTCATACTGTGCTTTAGACAAAAAACCGGCCCGGGCATTTTGAGCCCAGACCAGCCCACCAGGTATTGATGGAAAAACAATTAAGCCTACAGG
>JBAMIG010000020.1:16562311-16575337 GCA_037177335.1 Kiunga ballochi
TATCTATCTATCTATCTATCTATCTATCTATCTATCTATCTATCTATCTATCTATCTATCTATCTATCTATCTGAAAGTAAATAGTTAGTACATGTACCTTATCTGTGTGTACATGTGCATATATTGGGCCTGGGGTTAGCTGCATGCAGAAATCTTAAATCCAGACAGATAAAGATGTCCATGTCAGAGGTAGCTATTTTTCCAGATATACATTCATTTCTTGAGCCTCAGTGACCATAAAAGTATGGCATCTTGCAAGAAGAATTTCATCTTATCTGTAGTTTCTTTTTTTAGGCTACTTATCTTGATTTTTACTCTTGTCTGAAAAAGACACTGAGCCTAGAATATATCATAATTGTAGAAATTATATGTCACTTTGCAGCCTGAATTCCTCTCACCCTTATCCTTATGTTTATATCTGACAGTGATAAACAATAATTGTAGCCGCCCTCAATGTCGTGTCGGCTTTGTTTATTTCAATTTTGCTTCATTAAACCTAAAATCCTTTCGGTATTTTCTCCTAGAAATGAATGCACTTTTACAGTCTACAAGTACAATTTGCTTTCTAGCTGTGGAAAAGCCACTATCTGGAGATTTACTTTGAGTCTCAACAAGTTTGTATTGATGGGCATTTTTTTGTGTGAATACTGGCTTAATATTTTTCTATTTGTCATTTTTCCTTGTTTTATATTTATCTATTTTTTTTACACAAGGTAAAATCCATCTATAAATAGCTGGTAGAAATTATAGGACTAACCTCAAGGCTACAATACACCTGCCATCATTCATCATTTATGATTTTTGTATTCTTTTTCTTTCTTTTTCTTTCTCATAGAAAATTGGTTTATTTAATTTAAACTGTACAAAGTTGTAAAGATAACAATATTTTTTTTCACTTTAGTCACTTTAGAGCCCTTTACTATTATAAATGGGAACATTGCATTGCTCTTGACAGAAATCCAGCAATTCCAGCTTTGTATTTTTCTCAGCACAGCACCAGTTGCTTTTAGCATGTCCCGACACGTCCTGCACCCTGCTGTTCCAAAAAGCCCAACAAACAAACAATATGAGCCTGTCTGTAGCTAGGCGTGTAATTCCCAGCCATGTGCACAATCAAAACTGGAAAATTAACACAGACTATGTATGCTAGAAAATATTTGAGGCAACAAGTATTTGCAAGTGGTTCAGCAGAAATTAAATTACTGAGTCTAAACCATAAAACCTCCCAGAGGGAGGGCTGTAGAGCGCACACTAGCTGAGGATTAGCGTTTGTAATGGGGTTTTGAGGATAGTCGGGATTTTAGATCTAGAGCGATATGGTGCCAGGGGTAAACACCAGACAAGGGACTAAAGGATTTAGTCAGTGGAGACTTCCCTCTTCACGTGGACCTAGTATCACAGTTTTCTAAAGTGTACCGATTTCCCACGGTCATTTACTCAAGTATTTCCAGTGGGGATTTGGTTATACTCTCTGAAAGGGCACTGTAGTCTTACGACGCCGTGCCCTGCATGAGCTGGGGTGGGTGTAGGCAGGCAGATAATGATTTACTGAGAAGGAGAGATGAACAAAGTGTCACTAAGAATAAATCACCCCAAAGGGAATACAAATATTTAAAAAAAAATTAGATGGCTTTTATTAATTAGTCCCTAATATGTTTTTAAAGATAAATTCAACATTACACGTGGAACTGAATAAGTTTAACAATTAGTGTAATAAATTATTTATGATTTGAAATACTAATATTATACTTAATGGGTATAATAATGTGTACCATGGGAGCACCTCCTCTTATTTCCTAGATATCTGTGTTAAGCTATAATCACAGATGTTTACAACATGTGTCATTTAAAGACACAGACACAGGTACAACCAACCTGCAAGCAGAGGAATTGTCTTGCTGTTTATGAAATAACCAGGTCAATTGTTTATTGCACATAAAAGCACAGACAGATCACCTGCCCCATTTTGGATGCAGCTTCTCGTAGAGTATGTACGGACCAGACCAAGAAGAACGATTTTCTTGTTCTTGTTGCCTCAAGAGCACGAAGAAACGTCTTGCTTCTCGTGGAGGATGTAACAAGCTTAAGTCTTTCAAAGCAAATCAATAGTCCGTAAATGTCTAATGTTCCTTATGGAGGATTTGCTTTTTTACAGCCATAATATCCTGTGAGCAAAAAGGAAATCAGGCTAAAGCATTTCATCTCCTTCATTTGTAAATGTGCCGCATGTACATTTGTGCAAGTTCTTTTTCACACACACACAGTGCCATGGCGATTTGCATGTGTTTACCTCTGCCATATTGTTTTGAGAGGTAAATAATGTATTCTGTTGATTGTGTCAAGTTATCTTTGTTGTTGAACCTTAACATCACATTAAACCATTGAAACCATGGCTTTTATTTAAATTCAGTTCATCTTTTGATTCTTGACCGTTTTTGTTTTCATTTTTATATTGTTTCACACTTATGTACACCACTGTACTGTGCACTTATTAATATAAAATTTTTTTCCAAGTTTTTATTTTTATGATTTTAATTCTTAGATTGAATTTTTGTTCATTAGTATTTATGAACCCCTATAAGCCTGCCGTATCTTTCATTTGACCGGTTATCACGTCTTTAAAAACCAAGTTAGTATTCATCCATCTATCATCTGTACCACTTATTCTAATAAAGGGTTGCGTCCATTCCAGCTACATCGGGCAAGAGGCAGGCCACACCCTGGCGATCAATGGGAATGGGAATGTGAGACACACACTCACATTCACTCCGATGGACAATTTTGAATAATCAATCCATGCATGATTTTAGAAAAACGGAAGGAAGCCAAAGTAAAGAGAACTTGCTCTGCACAGAAAAGTTATTGGCTAACCCCACCGTGCAGCCCCCTAACCCCAAACATAGTTTACAGAGCATGAACTGCAATGCCTTTTCTAAATGCATTTTTGTTTTCTCCAAAAACCCTGTATGCATTGTTTTATATTTAATAAATTATGCTTATCTATCTGTAGCTCCTCTTCATAAAAAAACACTACTGAGACCAATTTTCTATTAGCATGAAGCAATAACCTTTAAATACAGCTTCACCTTGTCTGATCTGATTGTCTCTTCTACTACTAGTATAAAGTGCTTTCTTTAGATCTCGCAACACTGATCATTTTGGTTTTCTTCCCCTTGCCCTGGATGTTCTGCTGCTGTCTAATCCCACGATTGGTTCAAAAATAATAACAATAAAAAAATCTAAAACCACAGCCCCGTCCTTACAGCACTCGATACAGCGGCTCACCCAACAGACAAGTTTGGAGACAGATGGAGTCAGAGAGCGTGTCGGGACTGTCTGAGATGAGCTTCACATCTGCCGCTCACAAGGAATCGGGCCACAGACTGTGGGGGGATTACACAGTGGAAAAGAAGGAGTCAGTAAGAATCTGAGTTCAACTTTAACCCAGCTGACCCAGAGGTGGAAGAGAGTCAAGCAGTAGTGCAGAAAAGCCAGAGAGACAGATCAGGTTGTGAGATAACTGAAAGCAGTCATGCAGGAAAGGTGAGATGATGCTTGTGTAGGCTGACCTAGATGCAGATATATGCTGCGGTCAATGCATACAAGAAATTTTAACTTGTCCTGTCCATCAATAAAGCTGGCAGAATGATGACCCGGCTGCTGGATACACACACACATAGACACTGGATCTCTTTTGTTTACTTATTTATCTATATATATATATATATATATATATATATACTGTATATATATTAGCTCAGGGATTGTGTTGTCATGCAAAACGTAGGGGGTGAAAAGTGATCATGCAAAGGCAACCCCATCTACCCAAAGGTTACAGGCAGGCCAGGACAACCCCAAAACAGGCAAAATAAGCACCCTAGCCTCTCCACCCTGGACCCAACCATGCATCTGCACAGGAGGCAATTGAGGGAGGTCTCAGCCAGAGCCCCTCCCCCCCATTAACGGTAGGGGGAAACGGGCCCCAGCGGGCCCAGGTCGGCAATCAACTGTATTTAGTTAATGAAATGAATAAAATACACAGTCACCCTTTGTAAATGACACGTTTTTCAAACACATCTGCCATAATTAAAATTAATTAGCACACAGTTCTTGATTAATTGGAAAGAGTGGCGCTATGCAAAGCAGGATGGCAAACACAATTGTGCATACTGAATGCTCACAAGGGGAAAGGACACAACTGCTGTGTGAGACATCTTGGAACACCCATGCATAATAATGTGAGATGAGAAGCAGGCAGAGCTGACAATAACCGATGACCATCAACTCAAGTAAATGAGTACCACAGATACAGAACCTGCAATGTAGTGTGTATACATCTCTGTAAAAATCTTTTCTTTTCTTTAAATAAGCATAGAAAGAAAAACGGAGCATGCCTCGATCAGAAAATGCTTGTAATCTTTGCTGATTTCCTGCCTTTTGGCCATTTTTAAATGTTTCTCCTTGTGCAACTTGGTGCTCAATGATCAGAAATACAGGAGCAGTTTGGTTTCAACAGATCATTTCTTCATTCATTTTAAGCTATTGACATTAACTAAAACTAGAAATGTAAAATAAAAAAATAAAGATACTTTGTAAAAGGAGGACAGAATTGTAATCATTCACAAGAGTATAAAATGTCTAATAAATATTTAAAGTGTTTATTTTTTCTTTCTCTTTTAAAAATTGACATGTATACAGCTATATGTTTTTCTCCCTGCGTGCCCTAAAAACATTTCATAGAGCATGTAAGACATGCCTTAGGTATGAATTTTATTTGGGGCACAGTGATCAGAACTGAAACGGAATGAATCTTTTTCCTGCGCTTTTGTGAAAATGATGTTTTCTTGGTGTTCTGCACAACAGAACTCATTTCACTGTGAATTTGAATTGCCCCACATGTAAAGCTTTTCCTCAAAGCTATTTATGGTAAGCAGCTGAGGCAGTCAATGATGTGCCAGGATCAGTTTAAAGAATGCAATAAAAAATGCTGCACCACAACTGTTCACACCAGTACATATCTGACCAGTTGCAATAATGAATATTGGTGAAAACTGACTTCCATCTGAATATTCATTCATAAATTCCTCCATACAACCCTGAGCTTGATATTACTCTGATGAACTGTAACACAAGCCTTGAAATGTGAACTTTTTTTGCTAGTTTCTGTGGTAACACTGGACCTTATTCACCAATATCGCTGCACATTTTTTCGGTCATTTCTTTCTTTTCTTTCTTTGGTCATCTGCACAATAATACCCAAAATACTCAAATATATATATATATATATATATATATATATATATATATGTACAGTTGTATATTTTATTGGTTCCTTTTCACATCAAATAGCTAGAAGGTATATCTAATGCAAGTCAAACTGAAGCTCAGATTCAGGAGGTTAAAGATGTCCTCCAGAGTTTTTGAAAACTGTTATAAGTGACATGCTCGGGGTAATTCTCGGGGTAATCTCGGGGTAATTCGACATCCATATTATTTATGACATCTTTATGCGTTATATTAACGTACATCCAATTATACAGGTGTTGTTTATTTCATAATATTTGTCTTTTTTTGTTACATGCTAATTACTTGTTCATACTTTACTTTACATACACATATGTCATTTATGTTCACTATGTATGTTGGCACTGAAGAACCAAAACAAATTCCTAGTAATGAAAATTACCTGGCAATAAAAAATGATTCTGATTCTGATCTTGCATCTAACCTGTAGTGTAAGCTCTCATCAGCCAATAAAAGACAATCTTATCTTGACTCTTGACATATTTATTGCTATGCATCATGGTTTGAATTACAGGGGATCAAAGCAAAGGAGCCCACCAAAAGAGATTCAGCTGGTATTCTATGAAGGAGTATTAAAATAAAAGCCCCTTACTTTTAAGTTTATGAAGTTTAAAAACATGGCTGCACTAAAACCAAGCTTATACAAACTGAGTACAATACTAATACTGTAATAAGATGGCTAAGTGAGGGAGGAAAAAGAGAGCAACTGACACTGTTACATCAGAAGACTCACCACCACCTCAACATGCATCCGGACAGGAATATTCTTCAAGTCAAAACAATAAAAGTAGTTTTGAATAGCGCATTTCGGGCCAAATCTACTAAAGGTTTGCATGTACTACAATGCGTGCAAACTCATTGCTCACGCTAAAAAAAGTACAAACTGATCTACTAACAGTGAGCAAAAGGGTTTGCGTCTTTCAAAGGTGCAAAATTGCACGTCCATCTCCAGATAGCACCTTTGCCTCAATGAATATGTACATTGGGGTGTTCACACGCATTTTTGCGTGGGGGGAGGAGAACATGTAAATATATGGTTTTAGCATACGCAAAGCGATTTATCAAACCTGAAAGTCATTTTGCAGATAGAAACGGCATCTATATTTAAAACGTGTCAAAAGGACGTGCAAACGGTTTGTATGCGTAATTGCGCACACATGGTTGCAGGGATTGTTGCAAGAGGAAGACATGGAAATCATTTAAGACGGAGTGAATGCATATTTCTTCGTCGTGTTAACATGTTTGAAATGAGAGAGGAAGTATTTATTAAAACATATATCCCATCAGCATTGCTATTTTGGAACAGTTGGAGGAACTGTGGGTCATTCCAGCGTACAATAGCCAAAACAGCAGAGATCTCTCAGTCACGTTTTTCAGATGTGCAGACTGAATTCCTGAATGATATATTGCACCGGATGGTGAGGGTTATATGGTTTCCACGCACTCGGGATTCCTTAAATGAGACCAAACAGCGTTTTTTTGAGGTAGCTGGATACCCCAGTGTTATAGGAGCAATTGACTGCACCCATGTGCAGCTTGTGCATATGCAGAAATCAAAAACACACCCATTCATTGAACGTACAGTGCATTTGTGATGCCTTTAACATCAAAACCAACGTAGTGGCAAAATATCATTACACGATTCCTTTATTTTCAGAAACAGTGTTCTATGTTCAAAGTTGAGGGATGATGAGTTTGGAGATAGCAGATTTAATGCTATTCCCTAAATGGTTGGAGATTGTTCAAAATATACTAATATAATCTAGCTAGTAATAAAAAATGTGCATTTACAGGTAACTTGGATATGTTTTCTGTTTATTTTAAACTCATTAAAAGCAAAAAGTAACTAATCACACCTTTAATCCAAGTCAAACAAATAAAAAGCTCCTACTGAAAATATTCAAACTAAATACAACCTAAATAGGGTATTTTTCTATAGCATTTGAATGAAAGCACATCATATTTTGTCCTCTTTGGTGGTAACCACACTAACACAACCAGACCCTTTCTTGATAGAAGATTGCATAAAGCTATAAAAAGATTATGCAGTTTGTGTGTTTCTTAAGACCCATCTCCGTTACGCTTTTAAACAGACCCTGGCCTCATAGTTCTCCCTCAGGACCAACACATATATATCACACCGGTGGCAGAAATAACAATAACAGCTGAGCAGAACTGGCCACCCAGGCAGTAGATGGGAAGCTATGGGCCACAAACATCTCCAAGCTCCCCATCCTTTATCTTAACCTTTGGACAAACACCCTCATTACTGGATTTCAAAGATCCTGCTGGTTCATTAACAGCTTCATTAATAAGTAGTTTGTAGGTCAAGCGTTTGATGCACTTCATCTAAAAACAGACCTTTGATTTACTGAGTCACATGTGCAGAGTCTTGAGCTTTCAAGCTCAGAGTGGCTCAAATGGATCAGCAAATTGCCAGAGGAGCAAGCTCAGGACAACGAGCCACAGTATGACCCCTAACCCCAGAGCTCCCAGACCAGAGCTGCCTAATTGGCTGCTTTTCTCCCTCCGACTACATTACCCATTCCAATTACACTTCTTATTTGCATGCCGAGGACACTGCAGACAGGTCAGGCAGAAGGAGGGAAATCTGACACCGAAGCAAAGACACGCAAAGTGAAAAAAAGAGAATTAAAACAAGTAAAAGCCTGAAGGACAAAGTACATTGCTTAAGAACTCCATCTTAATATTATGTTATAGCACTGGCAATTTGTCCATTTCTGACAGAAATAGCTTTGTAGTTATTTTTGCTCTCGTTCTCCAGTATGTACAAACATGAATGTGTTTTTCTTATAGCCTTTTCTTCCCAATACATTACCCACTCAGCAGCTTTTATATTTTGAAGACTAAAAGATGTAAGGTAAGACTGGAGATTAAATGACCAATGACCTAAAGCTCTGTGGTGAACTGAGCATTAGCAGAATATTTACATTAGACCGGTATTAGCTGTATGGCGTTGCTTGCTAATAATTCATGCTTTATACTTGACTTCGACCTCCTGGGCAATGTGAAATAGTGCACGACAGCCTTTGGAACTTGACACTTCACTGTTAATAAAAATTTCATTTTATTCACCAAGTAGTGAATAAAGCTGTGTATGTGTATCTGTGTGTGTGTGTGTGTGTGTGTGTGTGTCTGGGGGTGTGGGGGTGTCTGTGTGTGTATATGTGTGCGTGTAGTATGTGTAGTAAGAAGAGGATGAAACTAGTGGAAATCAGCCATAAGGGTTTTTTGAAAACCAGAACTTGACAATAATGAAAAGAAACCAAGATGTCTACTAATGCAGGTATTGATGGCTAAAAAAGGGAACGGGTGGTGCAAATAATAACAGAAGGAAAACACATTGAAGAAAAAAGCAAATATTGAGAAACTTGGAAAAAAAATAATAAAATAAACAAAAAAGTTAAATGTTCCTTTAAATAAGATAAATTATCTGCCAGCTGAACAAGAACATTTAGTTTGTCCAGAATTCCAAAATCATGTTAAAAAAAATCTTAAAATACTACTAAGTAGGAACAATGATTATATGCATATGTGTCCTTAATTTAAGATGTTTAATCCTACTTAGGTTTTAAATTTTTGCAGTGGAAAGAGTCAAGATGACAAAGAGTGAAAAGCTAAACCTTAAAACCCAAGCCATTAAAGAAGCAATGTAAACCGTGAGATCTGTGAACCACTTGTGGCATTCAGTATTTCATAATATACATTATTTATATTGTCAAAAAGTATCTACAAGAAGAAATAAAGTTTAACCTCAACGTAATACCTTATAAATCTGCGTTCTGGACTTGTTTGATGGCACAGTGATATAAATTTTGAGCATTTTGGGAGCCATCACTGACCAGCAGCATCCTGAGGCTGAAAACTGACACTGTACAACTTTTCCATCCGACTCACCATCATGTGCTAGAAAACATATAAAAGCACCAGCTCTTTTGAACGTGCACTTCAATTCAGCAATGAAATGCAGCAAGATGGCATTATTAAAGAAACATGCAGGATTTTTACCCCCTCGCATAGATTCAACTTTTTGCCCTCACCATTCACAGGGAATGGTAGGGACACGTTAAAGTCATGGATTAATGTAAAACATGGACACGCTAGCATGTTCAAGTGAAACAACACACTTCTCCAAGCGATGCTGCATTTGGGATCATAGCAGTATAAAATCTGCTACAATAACTGTTTGATACATTCTTATTTTAAGGCTTTATTTTTTTTATTTACCCAGACCACTAACAGGTGTATAACAAATCCCTCCAACAAATAAATATAATTTTTAAAAAAGTTGAAAAAATAAATAAATAAAAAGGAGTAGCCCTCTGGGAAATACTCTTTAGCTTTTTGCCTCTGAGTAATTCAGTTTAAACCTAGTCTGCTGTGCTCATTTAGCTTCTGTTATGATTTGTATGATGAGATACGACTTACTTTGCTAAAAATGTTTTGTTTTTTTTATTTAAAGCCATTTCCGAAAGAAAAAATATGCTTCTTCTGTGGTTTTAAAAGAATGATGTGGTGCACATGTAAAATGAAATGAATGAAATGAAATGAAATGAAATGAAAGATACTTTATTCATCCCAGAGGGAAATTCAGTATTAATGAATCAGTAATGATGAATAAGCAATTTCTTCAGCACACATAGCTTCTCATTTTAGATACTTACCACTTATCATCAAAAAAATCTGTAAAAATAAATAAATTTAAAGACAGTACGTTATTGAATAAAGTAACATTAATTAACACTAATATTGATATTAAATTCGACGGTGACCAGCCTTCTTAATCTTGACTGGAGCAGCATTTGAGCAAGTAAACTGTCAAGACTGCTGCACCCTGCTTCAATGGTAATTATGATGTAAGAAACGATGGGGGAAAAAAAACATATTTGTCCTGATATATTTAAACCCAGGACCAACAAATAAAAAAAGCACAATGAATTGAAACTTTCCATCAACTTCTTTATGAACATACAATGTGCAATATTTGAACAGTACATGTAGACATACATAAAATATTTGTGTAGAACAAGGAATAGAACTGTGTTTGCTGATATATCTCATCATTTCAGTTAATATAATAAAATGCTCAACTACTTTTCTCTTGTGCCTTCAGGACCACTTAGAGAGCGACTCGGGACAACTATGAAGGAGTGAAATGAAACACAGAGAAAACAGTAGGTCTCAGATCTCACTCAGAGTTGGGTAACATCTGTCCCCAATCAAGGAAAAAAAGAGCCAGAAGAGAAATGAAGCACAAAGTTGAATGGCGGAGCCAAATAGAGAGCACCACAGAAACAGAGGTAGAGCAAGGGCAAAGCACAAATAAGAAATCCTAAAACAGAAAGGGGAAGATGGAAGTAGAAACGAATGAGTGTGGGCAGTCAGTGAGTCATCTGATCAGGGGGACAGGGTTCTATCACACACATGCTGTCAGTGAAGGGGGGAGACAGGCCTGATGGGTTTGTATGATAGATGTGTGGACGCGTGGAGCCGCGGCCCCAGCTGTTGGGCTTAATGAAATGTGTCCCGCTACAAGATAGAGCGCTCTGATTTAAACACATCCTGCCACGCTATTCCTCTTCTCCCTAATGCAGCCAGAAAGAGCCGCTGCCACCATCAGAACCCTCCGTCTGTTTGTCTTCCTATTTGAGAGTCAGCTTTTTCATTTGGAACCAATCCGGCGTCTCTCGCCTTAGCCTGAAATGAATCATGCTTCTATTCTGTGCACCTGTAGATCATTTACAAGTCAAACTTGATATAAAACGTGCTTTGTTGTTTTTTTGTTTCAAGCCTAGGGCTCATCCCCTACTCCCAGGCACCCTCAGCATTTGTCAGATTTGACACAGTGTCATTCTAAAGCAATCTTTAAATAAACTGAGTTCACAAAGTTAAATATGGACAGTAGGTTTCATTTTAAAATGTAGATTTAAAACCCCCTGGGAGGTTTTTACTTATTTTTCTTTGATTATTATTATTATTATTTGATCATTTCTGCAGGGTGACATCTCATTTCTCCATTGTTATTGCCCCTTGCCTTTTCTTGCTTATGTCCCTCTCTGTCACTTCACCCTCACCCCTCTTACCTATCTTTATCTCCGACTATCTTGTCCCATGGGAGTCAGTTGTCCTGTTTCCCTGCAGGAGTTCAGGGCAGGAAGCCAAGGAGAGTCCTAGTCAGCTAAGTGTTTACAAAGCTTTCTGCCATGTCAACAAGGACAAACAATCATTCTCTCTTAACTTCCCAGATCCTGGATTCCAGCAGTGATGTTCACCTTTTTTACTTAAAGGCAACTTCACAATCACTCCAATCTGCGTGCTTTGTTGCCTTCTCTGCTTGTCTGTGTGTATAAGATGTGTGCATCTGTGGATGGGCTCGCCGAAAGGCTCACTTCCAACCCGGAATAATTGATTTAACAAATTGCCGGCCATGTTTCATTCTGAGGAAGTGACAGGAGCAAAGCAGAGAGATGGAGCGGCGAGATTAATTAAGAAACAAAGTCATCTTTATGGAAATTAAATACATCCCCTGATGATAGCTTTCCTTTCACATCAGTCTGCTGGGTTTTGTCCCTTGTGCACGATAAAGCACTGGGAGGTCTGAAAAACATTACGAAGATGACTTTGGGCTTGTGAGTTTTTGCAGTGCCAACTCTTGCTCCCACTTTCACGGGTCATGTGTTTTGGGCTACATCGTTGAAAATTACTGAACCCAGGACAAACAGCTGCTTCTGAAAGAGGACAGCATCCTGTTCTGGGAGAGGAAAAAAAATACAGTAACCTGCATCAATATCAACCTTCAAGTCTTAGAAAGTTCAACTCTTCATATGTGTGTGTAATAACCTCTCTGGAGACAGTGCATCAACTGCATGAGTGCACATAGTAAAACTAGTATCCATTAGGTTTAATGTATACTTTCACATGACACTGTGCCCTTATGATTACAGGTGTGGGATTAAATTTTCTGGCTGAGCAGCTCTCCAACAAATAGTCTTCCTGCTGCCTTTTACCTGCAATGGCTTCTGGATGGCTGTTAAAATAATTTGGAGTTTGTGTGGCTTACCTGACTGCACCGGTTGACTACAAAGTCAGCATGACAACAGATGGAATTTAATTAGAAAGAGAGACTCAAACACTGGCATCACTTAGAGAAAGCCCACAGATCGATACGTCTGTCTGCATTGATCTGTTATATCTCAGTTATTCTTTTTCCTCTTTCCTTTTTCATGGCCTGGTTTGATAAAAACAGTCATCCCACTCCTCTCAGATTTCAAAACAGATGACTCACTGTTGGCTATTACTAGGAGACAAAATCAATGGAACTCTGGGAAGATTCAGGCTTGCTTCAAGTGTGTCATCAAGCTAGATCTGTTTGTAACCCAGATAACGCCATATTTAATACATTGGGAATAAAATTATATTTGCATAGAAATGCAATTTCCAAATCACTTTGAACACCTGCTACAGTTTGTTGTTTTGTTTGCAAGAGTTTTAAAGCATGAACCATATAAGATATATATTTAGATTAAATGTATAACCTATTTTAAAAATTTAAATATATTTTTCCCACAAACACTGATACAAATAAGCTTTATTTGCTTAGAACTACTTCACAATGATGTCATCACAATGATGAATTAATAAATATGCCTACATAAATTATAGCATTACAAATGTGAGACTTTGTATATATATATATAAAT